>JPXE02000243.1:14690-25832 GCA_000753965.2 Amaranthus hypochondriacus | reverse complement strand
ATGGTGTTTAGAGATCATTTTAGGTGTTTTCGGGAGATTTCAAGGTGATTCGAGTTGAGTTGAGGCTTAGACATCAAGTCGAAAAAGGCACGCATTCGCGAGGCTCTCACAAGTGTTTCGGGTCATCCCGAAGATATCACGAAGATCGGAATTCGTTAAGCATGTTTTGAAGCCCCAATGGACCAAAAGGCTTGGATTCGGTCGAATCCAAGGTGCCTTCGGTCGAATGAAGCACAGCAGCTCATTCAAAGCCAAAACCCCACTGGAAAGGCCGAATTGGACACATTCGGTCGAACTGAAGGATTCGGTCGAATCCCTTGCAATTCGTCGAATCTGACCTGAAGCTCCCAAATGCAAATGCTCCTGTTTTACCCGAATTCGACCTGCATTCGTCGAGATGTCATGATTCGGGCGAATCTGCCCTGGCTTCGAGCGAATGCGGCTCAGATCTCGCGATTTAAACTTCTCTTCGAAGCTTGGCCACGTAGGATTCTTTTAGGGCTTTTGTTCCAACCCTTGTAGCCTATATAAGGGCACTCTTATGAACTAAAACCTATGCTTGATAGATTAGAATCCCTTTTCTTATAAACATCATTTATGCTTTAATTCAATTTCAAACCCTAGAATTAGATTTCAATTGCTTTCTTTACATTTCAAGTCTTGTAATTTCAATTCCTTTCATTCAAGCACTTTGGTTTATGTAAGTTTATCTTTCCATTACTCTTTATTGCTTCATTTACTTAAGTTTATCTTCATTCAAGGTTATTTAATGCTTTCTTCTTTCATGCTTCATTTATTGCTTTGATTCATGTTTCTTTTCTTTCATTTATTGTTCTCACTTGTTTGTTGCTTCTAGAGTAGTGAGTAGTTAGAGTTATTGCTTTGTCTTTCGTTCTTGTTGATTTATTTCTTGCCTAATGCTTTCAATTATGTTCTTACTTGTTCTTGTTGTTATTAGTTTAAATATGCTAGAGTAGATTTCTTAGGGGTTTTGGTTTGGTGAAACCCTAGTTGGTGAATATTGTTCATATGCTAGATTAGGGTGAGGTTGTTGTGGTTTGATTGATTGATATTCGATACATATCTTTGTCCTGCCACTCTTTGTGAGACATAGGGGCGATTATGGGTCGTTCGTATTGACTATAGGTCATCAACTTTCCCCATGTCATCTTGAGTGTCTCGATTGAGCCATGCTCAATCTCCCTTGACTTAGCTTTGTATGAAGAACATAGCATCGACCTAGGGTGA
The DNA here is from genome assembly GCA_000753965.2 of Amaranthus hypochondriacus. NCBI lineage: Eukaryota > Viridiplantae > Streptophyta > Magnoliopsida > Caryophyllales > Amaranthaceae > Amaranthus > Amaranthus hypochondriacus. The sequence continues at coordinate 24,584 of JPXE02000243.1, read as the reverse complement.
ATCCTCACCAACCCGCGTTTGTTTATTTATGTTATCTCAATCTTGTTTATTGCTTCCCTTAGTTTAGTTCACAAACACCCGCAATTACATACACACACCATTCTCTACACCTAGCACTTAAGCTTTATTGCCTTGTTCCTTGTGGTTCGATCCCCAACTTACTCTATACTCGCTATATGTTGCTAGGGTGTTTATAAATGTTTTTGATTAACCAAAGTTCTTAGTCGTTGCCAACGCGCATTAAAAACCGTTATCACTATATTTACGTGCGAAAGTGGCAAAAACGCTTCAAAACCGTTCAAATTGCAACTTAACACGTAATTTTAAGCATATAAGTATTATTTTTATTCTAACCCTTTCAACACAATAATATATACTAAATAGTCTTGTGTGCAAAGTTTGTGCATACCAAACAAGTTTAAGCTATTTTACGTGCGAAAGTGACAAAAACGCTTCAAAACCGTTCAAATCGCAACTTAACACGTAATTTCAAGCATAAGAGTATTATTTGCGATTCTAACAACTTCAACACAGTAATATATACCAAATATTATTGTGTGCATGTTTCGTGCATAACAAACAAGTTTAAGTTATTTTACGTGCGAAAGTGACAAAAACGATTCAAAACCGTTCAAATCGTAACTTAACACGTAATTTCAAGCATATGTGTATTATTTTCGATTCTAACCCCTTCAAAACAATAATATATACCAATTAGTGTTGTGTGCCAAGTTTCGTGTATAACAAACATGTTTAAGCTATTTTACGTGCGAAAGTGACAAAAATGCTACAAAACCGTTCAAATCGCAACTTAACATGTAATTTCAAGCATATGAGTATTATTTTTATTCTAATCACTCAAACACAATAATATATGAAAAAGTATTGCGTGCCAAGTTTCGTGCATAACAAACAAACAATTGTAAGCCATTTTTGTGCGAAAGTGACAAAAACACTTAAAACACTAAAAACGCAACTTATCACGTAATATCAAGCATATGAGTATTATTTTCGATTGTAACATTCAACACTATAATATATACGAAATATTATTGTGTGCCAATTTCGCGCATAACAAACAAGTTTAAGTTATTTTACGTGCGAAAGTGGCAAAAACGCTTCAAAACCGTTCAAATCGCAACTTAACACGTAATTTTAAGCATATGAGTATTATTTTTGATTCTAACCCCTTCAACACAATAATATATACTAAATAGTCTTGTGTGCCAAGTTTTGTGCATAACAAACCAAGTTTAAGCTATTTTACGTGCGAAAGTGGCAAAAACGCTTCAAAACCGTTCAAATTGCAACTTAACACGTAATTTTAAGCATATGAGTATTATTTTTGATTCTAACCCTTTCAACACAATAATATATACTAAATAGTCTTGTGTGCCAAGTTTTGTATATACCAAACCAAGTTTAAGCTATTTTACGTGCGAAAGTGACAAAAACGCTTCAAAACCGTTCAAATCGCAACTTAACACGTAATTTCAAGCATAAGAGTATTATTTGCGATTCTAACACTTCAACACAGTAATATATACCAAATATTATTGTGTGCCAAGTTTCGTGCATAACAAACCATGTTTAAGCTATTTTACGTGCGAAAGTGACAAAAATGCTACAAAACCGTTCAAATCGCAACTTAACACGTAATTTCAAGCATATGAGTATTATATTTTATTCTAATCACTTCAACACAATAATATATACGAAAAAGTATTTGTGTGCCAAGTTTCGTGCATAACAAACCAAGTTTAAGCTATTTTACGTGCGAAAGTGACAAAAACGCTTAAAACACAAAAACGCAACTTAACACGTAATTTCAAGCATATGAGTATTATTCGATTGTAACCATTTCATCACTATAATATATACGAAATATTGTTGTGTGCAAAGTTTCGCGCATAACAAACCAAGTTTAAGCTATTTTACGTGCGAAAGTGGCAAAAACGCTTCAAAACCGTTCAAATCGCAACTTAACACGTAATTTAAGCATATGAGTATTATTTTTGATTCTAACCCTTCAAAACAATAATATATACCAAATATTATGTGTGCTTGTGTGCCAAGTTTTGAGCATAACAAACCAAGTTTAAGCTATTTTACGTGCGAAAGTGGCAAAAACGCTTCAAAACCATTCAAATTGCAACTTAACACGTAATTTTAAGCATATGAGTATTATTTTGATTCTAACCCTTCAACACAATAATATATACTAAATAGTCTTGTGTGCAAGTTTTGTGCATACAAAACAAAGTTTAAGCTATTTTACGTGCGAAAGTGGCAAAAACGCTTCAAAACCGTTCAAATTGCAACTTAACACGTAATTTTAAGCATATGAGTATTATTTTTGATTCTAAACCTTTCAACACAAAACTATATACTAAATAGTCTTGTGTGCAAAGTTTTGTGCATACCAAACCAAGTTTAAGCTATTTTACGTGCGAAAGTGACAAAACGCTTCAAAACCGTTCAAATCGCATTTAACACGTAATTTCAAGCATAAGAGTATTACTTGCGATTCTAACAACTTCAACACAGTAATTTATACCAAATATTATTGTGTGCCATTTTCGTGCATAACAAACCAAGTTTAAGTTATTTTACGTGCGAAAGTGACAAAAACGATTCAAAACCGTTCAAATCGTAACTTAACACGTAATTTCAAGCATATGTGTATTATTTTCGATTCTAACCCCTTCAACACAATAATATATACCAATTAGTGTTGTGTGCCAAGTTTCGTGTATAACAAACCATGTTTAAGCTATTTTACGTGCGAAAGTGACAAAAATGCTACAAAACCGTTCAAATTGCAACTTAACACGTAATTTCAAGCATATGAGTATTATTTTTGATTCTAATCACTCAACACAATAATATATACTGAAAAGTATTGCGTGCCAAGTTTCGTGCATAACAAACAAAGTATAAGCATTTTATGTGCGAAAGTGACAAAACACTTTAAAACACTAAAAAACGCAACTTAACACGTAATATCAAGCATATGAGTATTATTTTCGATTGTAACCATTTCAACACTATAATATATACGAAATATTATTGTGTGCCAAGTTTCGCGCATAACAAACCAAGTTTAAGCTATTTTACGTGCGAAAGTGACAAAAACGACTCAAAACCGTTCTAATCGTAGCTTAACACGTAATTTCAAGCATATGTGTATTATTTTCGATTCTAACCCCTTCAACACAATAATATATACCAAATAGTGTTGTGTGCCAAGTTTCGTGCATAACAAACCAAGTTTAAGCTATTTTACGTGCGAAAGTGGCAAAAACGCTTCAAAACCGTTCAAATCGCAACTTAACACGTAATTTTAAGCATATGAGTATTATTTTTGATTCTAACCCTTCAACACAATAATATATACCAAATAGTGTTGTGTGCCAAGTTTCGTGCATAACAAACCATGTTTAATCTATTTTACGTGCGAAAGTGACAAAAATGCTACAAAACCGTTCAAATCGCAACTTAACACGTAATTTCAAGCATATGAGTATTATATTTTATTCTAATCACTTCAACACAATAATATATACGAAAAAGTATTGCGTGCCAAGTTTCGTGCATAACAAACCAAGTATAAGCCATTTTACGTGCGAAAGTGACAAAAGCTTTAAAACACTAAAAACGCAACTTAACACGTAATATCAAGCATATGAGTATTATTTCGATTGTAACCATTTCATCACTATAATATATACGAAATATTGTTGTGTGCCAAGTTTCGTGCATAACAAACCAAGTTTAAGCTATTTTACGTGCGAAAGTGGCAAAAACGCTTCAAAACCGTTCAAATCGCAACTTAACACGTAATTTTAAGCATATGAGTATTATTTTTGATTCTAACCCCTTCAAAACAATAATATATACCAAATAGTCTTGTGTGCCAAGTTTTGAGCATAACAAACCAAGTTTAAGCTATTTTACGTGCGAAAGTGGCAAAAACGCTTCAAAACCATTCAATTGCAACTTAACAGTAATTTTAAGCATATGAGTATTATTTTTGATTCTAACCCTTTCAACACAATAATATATACTAAATAGTCTTGTGTGCAAAGTTTTGTGCATACCAAACAAAGTTTAAGCTATTTTACGTGCGAAAGTGGCAAAAACGCTTCAAAACCGTTCAAATTGCAACTTAACACGTAATTTTAAGCATATGAGTATTATTTTTTATTCTAACCCCTTCAACACAATAATATATACTAAATAGTCTTGTGTGCAAAGTTTTGTGCATACCAAACCAAGTTTAAGCTATTTTACGTGCGAAAGTGACAAAAACGCTTCAAAACCGTTCAAATCGCAATTTAACACGTAATTTCAAGCATAAGAGTATTACTTGCGATTCTAACAACTTCAACACAGTAATATATACCAAATATTATTGTGTGCCATGTTTCGTGCATAACAAACCAAGTTTAAGTTATTTTACGTGCGAAAGTGACAAAAACGATTCAAAACCGTTCAAATCGCAACTTAACACGTAATTTCAAGCATATGTGTATTATTTTCGATTCTAACCCTTCAAAACAATAATATATACCAATTAGTGTTGTGTGCCAAGTTTCGTGTATAACAAACCATGTTTAAGCTATTTTACGTGCGAAAGTGACAAAAATGCTACAAAACCGTTCAAATCGCAACTTAACACGTAATTTCAAGCATATGAGTATTATTTTTTTATTCTAATCATCTCAACACAATAATACATTTGAAAAAGTATTGCGTGCCAAGTTTCGTGCATAACAAACAAGTATAAGCCATTTTATGTGCGAAAGTGACAAAAACACTTTAAAACACTAAAAAACGCAACTTAACACGTAATATCAAGCATATGAGTATTATTTACGATTGTAACCATTTCAACACTATAATATATACGAAATATTATTGTGTGCCAAGTTTCGCGCATAACAAACCAAGTTTAAGTTATTTTACGTGCGAAAGTGGCAAAAACGCTTCAAAACCGTTCAAATCGCAACTTAACACGTAATTTTAAGCATATGAGTATTATTTTTGATTCTAACCCTTTCAACACAATAATATATACTAAATAGTCTTGTGTGCCAAGTTTTGTGCATAACAAACCAAGTTTAACCTATTTTACGTGCGAAAGTGGCAAAAACGCTTCAAAACCGTTCAAATTGCAACTTAACACGTAATTTTAAGCATATGAGTATTATTTTTTGATTCTAACCCTTTCAACACAATAATATACTAAATAGTCTTGTGTGCCAAGTTTTGTATATACCAAACCAAGTTTAAGCTATTTTACGTGCGAAAGTGACAAAAACGCTTCAAAACCGTTCAAATCGCAACTTAACACGTAATTTCAAGCATATGAGTATTATTTGCGATTCTAACAACTTCAACACAGTAAATATACCAAATATTATTGTGTGCCAAGTTTCGTGCATAACAAACCATGTTTAATCTATTTTACGTGCGAAAGTGACAAAAACGCTTCAAAATCGTTCAATCGCAACTTAACACGTAATTTCAAGCATATGAGTATTATATTTATTCTAACCACTTCAACACAATAATATATACGAAAAAGTATTGTGTGCCAAGTTTCGTGCATAACAAACCAAGTTTAAGCTATTTTACGTGCGAAAGTGACAAAAACGCTTTAAACCACAAAAAAGCAACTTAACACGTAATTTCAAGCATATGAGTATTATTTTCGATTCTAACCATTTCAACACAATAATATATACCAAATATTGTTGTGTGCCAAGTTTCGTGCATAACAAACCAAGTTTAAGCTATTTTACGTGCGAAAGTGACAAAAACGCTTCAAAACCGTTCAAATCGCAACTTAACACGTAATTTTAAGCATATGAGTATTATTTTGATTCTAACCCTTCAACACAATAATATATACCAATATTCTTGTGTGCCAAGTTTGTGCATAACAAACCAAGTTTAAGCTATTTTACGTGCGAAAGTGGCAAAAACGCTTCAAAACCGTTCAAATTGCAACTTAACACGTAATTTTAAGCATATGAGTATTATTTTTGATTCTAACCCTTTCAACACAATAATATATACTAAATAGTCTTGTGTGCCAAGTTTTGTGCATAACAAACCAAGTTTAAGCTATTTTACGTGCGAAAGTGACAAAAACGCTTCAAAACCGTTCAAATCGCAATTAACACGTAATTTCAAGCATATGAGTATTATTTTGCGATTCTAACAACTTCAACAATAATTTATACCAAATATTATTGTGTGCCAAGTTTCGTGCATAACAAACCAAGTTTAAGCTATTTTACGTGCGAAAGTGACAAAACGATTCAAAACCGTTCAAATCGCAACTTAACACGTAATTTCAAGCATATGAGTATTATTTTCGATTCTAACCCCTTCAACACAATAATATATACCAAATAGTGTTGTGTGCCAAGTTTCGTGCATAACAAACCATGTTTAAGCTATTTTACGTGCGAAAGTGACAAAAAGCTACAAAACCGTTCAAATCGCAACTTAACACGTAATTTCAAGCATATGAGTATTATTTTTTATTCTAATCACTTCAACACAATAATATATATGAAAAAGTATTGTGTGCCAAGTTTCGTGCATAACAAACAAAGTTTAAGCCATTTTACGTGCGAAAGTGACAAAAACGCTTTAAAACACTTCAAAACGCAACTTAACACGTAATATCAAGCATATGAGTATTATTTTCGATTGTAACCATTTCAACACTATAATATATACGAAATATTATTGTGTGCCAAGTTTCGCGCATAACAAACCAAGTTTAAGCTATTTTACGTGCGAAAGTGACAAAACGCTCAAAACCGTTCAAATCGTAACTTAACACGTAATTTCAAGCATATGAGTATTATTTTCGATTCTAACCCCTTCAACACAATAATATATACCAATTAGTGTTGTGTGCCAAGTTTCGTGCATAACAAACCAAGTTAAACTATTTTACGTGCGAAAGTGGCAAAAACGCTTCAAAACCGTTCAAATCGCAACTTAACACGTAATTTTAAGCATATGAGTATTATTTTTGATTCTAACCCTTCAACACAATAATATATACCAAATAGTGTTGTGTGCCAAGTTTCGTGCATAACAAACCAAGTTTAAGCTATTTTACGTGCGAAAGTGACAAAAACGCTTCAAAACCGTTCAAATCGCAACTTAACACGTAATTTCAAGCATATGAGTATTATTTTTATTCTAACCACTTCAACACAATAATATATACGAAAAGTATTGTGTGCCAAGTTTCGTGCATAACAAACAAGTTTAAGCTATTTTACGTGCGAAAGTGACAAAAACGCTAAAACCACACTAAAAACGCAACTTAACACGTAATTTTAAGCATATGAGTATTATTTTCGATTCTAACATTTCAACACAATAATATATACGAAATAGTTATTGTGTGCCAAGTTTCGTGCATAACAAACCAAGTTTAAGCTATTTTACGTGCGAAAGTGACAAAAACGCTTCAAAACCGTTCAAATCGCAACTTAACACGTAATTTAAGCATATGAGTATTATTTTTGATTCTAACCCTTTCAACACAATAATATATACTAAATAGTCTTGTGTGCCAAGTTTCGCGCATAACAAACCAAGTTTAAGCTATTTTACGTGCGAAAGTGGCAAAAACGCTTCAAAACCGTTCAAATCGCAACTTAACACGTAATTTTAAGCATATGAGTATTATTTTTGATTCTAACCCCTTCAACACAAATATATAAAAATAGTCTTGTGTGCCAAGTTTGTGTGCATAACAAACCAAGTTTAAGCTATTTTACGTGCGAAAGTGACAAAAACGCTTCAAAACCGTTCAATTGCAACTTAACACGTAATTTTAAGCATATGAGTATTATTTTTGATTCTAACCCCTTTCAACACAATAATATATACTAAATAGTCTTGTGTGCCAAGTTTTGTGCATACCAAACCAAGTTTAAGCTATTTTACGTGCGAAAGTGACAAAAACGCTTCAAAACCGTTCAAATCGCAACTTAACACGTAATTTCAAGCATAAGAGTATTATTTGCGATTCTAAACAACTTCAACACAGTAATATATACCAATATTTTGTGTGCCAAGTTTCGTGCATAACAAACCATGTTTAAGCTATTTTACGTGCGAAAGTGACAAAAATGCTAAAACCGTTCAAATCGCAACTTAACACGTAATTCAAGCATATGAGTATTATTTTTATTCTAATCACTTCAACACAATAATATATACGAAAAAGTATTGTGTGCCAAGTTTCGTGCATAACAAACCAAGTATAAGATATTTTACGTGCGAAAGTGACAAACGCTTTAAAACACTAAAAAACGCAACTTAACACGTAATATCAAGCATATGAGTATTATTTTCGATTGTAACCATTTCAACACTATAATATATACGAAATATTGTTGTGTGCAAGTTTCGCGCATAACAAACAAGTTTAAGCTATTTTACGTGCGAAAGTGGCAAAAACGCTTCAAAACCGTTCAAATCGCAACTTAACACGTAATTTTAAGCATATGAGTATTATTTTTGATTCTAACCCCTTCAAAACAATAATATATACCAAATAGTCTTGTGTGCCAAGTTTTGAGCATAACAAACCAAGTTTAAGCTATTTTACGTGCGAAAGTGGCAAAAACGCTTCAAAACATTCAAATTGCAACTTAACACGTAATTTTAAGCATATGAGTATTATTTTTGATTCTAACCCTTTCAACACAATAATATATACTAAATAGTCTTGTGTGCCAAGTTTTGTGCATACCAAACCAAGTTTAAGCTATTTTACGTGCGAAAGTGACAAAAACGCTTCAAAACCGTTCAAATCGCAACTTAACACGTAATTTCAAGCATAAGAGTATTATTTTCGATTCTAACAACTTCAACACAGTAATATATACCAAATATTATTGTGTGCCATGTTTCGTGCATAACAAACCAAGTTTAAGCTATTTTACGTGCGAAAGTGACAAAAACGATTCAAAACCGTTCTAATCGTAACTTAACACGTAATTTCAAGCATATGTGTATTATTTTCGATTCTAACCCCTTCAACACAATAATATATACCAATTAGTGTTGTGTGCCAAGTTTCGTGTATAACAAACCAAGTTTAAGCTATTTTACGTGCGAAAGTGAAAAAATGCTACAAAACCGTTCAAATCGCAACTTAACACGTAATTTCAAGCATATGAGTATTATTTTTTATTCTAATCACTTCAACACAATAATATATACGAAATAGATTGTGTGCCAAGTTTCGTGCATAACAAACAAAGTATAAGCTATTTTATGCGAAAGTGACAAAAACACTTTAAAACCTAAAAATCGCAACTTAACACGTAATATCAAGCATATGAGTATTATTTTCGATTGTAACCATTTCAACACAATAATATATACGAAATATTATTGTGTGCCAAGTTTCGTGCATAACAAACCAAGTTTAAGCTATTTTACGTGCGAAAGTGACAAAAACGCTCAAAACCGTTCAAATCGCAACTTAACACGTAATTTTAAGCATATGAGTATTATTTTGATTCTAACCCCTTCAACACAATAATATATACAATAGTGTTGTGTGCAAGTTTGTGCATAACAAACCAAGTTTAAGCTATTTTACGTGCGAAAGTGGCAAAAACGCTTCAAAACCGTTCAAATCGCAACTTAACACGTAATTTTAAGCATATGAGTATTATTTTCGATTCTAACCCTCTTCAACACAATAATAATACCAAATAGTCTTGTGTGCCAAGTTTCGTGCATAACAAACCAAGTTTAAGCTATTTTACGTGCGAAAGTGACAAAAACGCTTCAAAACCGTTCAAATCGCAACTTAACACGTAATTTCAAGCATATGTA
>JPXE02000243.1:0-14190 GCA_000753965.2 Amaranthus hypochondriacus | reverse complement strand
GTATATATTATTGTGTTGAAGGGGTTAGAATCGAAAATAATACTCATATGCTTGAAATTACGTGTTAAGTTGCGATTTGAACGGTTTTGAAGCGTTTTTGTCACTTTCGCACGTAAAATAGCTTAAACTTGGTTTGTTATGCACGAAACTTGGCACACAATACTATTTCGTATATATTATTGTGTTGAATGGTTAGAATCGAAAATAATACTCATATGCTTGTAATTACGTGTTAAGTTGCGATTTGAGTGGTTTAAAGCGTTTTTGTCACTTTCGCACGTAAAATAGCTTATACTTGGTTTTGTTATGCACGAAACTTGGCACACAATACTTTTTAGTATATATTATTGTGTTGAAGGGATTAGAATAAAAAATAATACTCATATGCTTGAAATTACGTGTTAAGTTGCGATTTGAACGGTTTTGAAGCGTTTTTGTCACTTTCGCACGTAAAATAGCTTAAACTTGGTTTGTTATCACAAACTTGGCACACAACACTATTGGTATATATTATTGTGTTGAAGGGGTTAGAATCGAAAATAATACACATATGCTTGAAATTACGTGTTAAGTTGCGATTTGAACGTTTTTGAAGCGTTTTGTCACTTTCGCACGTAAAATAGCTTAAACTTGGTTTGTTATGCACGAAACTTGGCACACAATAATATTTGGTATATATTATTGTGTTGAATTGTTAGAATCGAAAATAATACTCTTATGCTTGAAATTACGTGTTAAATGCGATTTGAACGTTTTGAAGCGTTTTTGTCACTTTCGCACGTAAAATAGCTTAACTTGGTTTGTATGCACAAAACTTGGCACACAAACTATTTAGTATATATTATTGTGTTGAAAGGTTAGAATCAAAAATAATACTCATATGCTTAAAATTACGTGTTAAGTTGCAATTTGAACGGTTTTGAAGCGTTTTTGCCACTTTCGCACGTAAAATAGCTTAAACTGGTTTGTTATGCACAAAACTTGGCACACAGAATATTGGTATATATTATTGTTTGAAGGGTTAGAATCAAAAATAATACTCATATGCTTAAATTACGTGTTAAGTTGCAATTTGAACGGTTTTGAAGCGTTTTTGCCACTTTCGCACGTAAAATAGCTTAAACTTCGTTTGTTATGCGCGAAACTTTGCACACAACAATATTCGTATATATTATAGTGTTGAAATGGTTAGAATCGAAAATAATACTCATATGCTTGAAATTACGTGTTAAGTTGCGTTTTTTTGTGTTTTGAAAGCGTTTTTGTCACTTTCGCACGTAAAATGCTTATACTTGGTTTGTTATGCACGAAACTTGGCACAACAATACTTTTCGTATATATTATTGTGTTGAAGTGATTAGAAAAAAATAATACTCATATGCTTGAAATTACGTGTTAAGTTGCGATTTGAACGGTTTTGAAGCGTTTTTGTCACTTTCGCACGTAAAATAGCTTAAACATGGTTTGTTATGCACGAAACTTGGCACACAATAATATTTGGTATATATTACTGTGTTGAAGTTGTTAGAATCGCAAATAATACTCTTATGCTTGAAATTACGTGTTAAGTTGCGATTTGAACGGTTTTGAAGCGTTTTTCACTTTCGCACGTAAAATAGCTTAAACTTGGTTTGGTATATACAAAACTTGGCACACAAGACTATTTAGTATATATTATTGTGTTGAAAGGGTTAGAATCAAAAATAATACTCATATGCTTAAAATTACGTGTTAAGTTGCAATTTGAACGGTTTTGAAGCGTTTTTGCCACTTTCGCACGTAAAATAGGTTAAACTTGGTTTGTTATGCACAAAACTTGGCACACAAGACTATTTAGTATATATTATTGTGTTGAAGGGGTTAGAATCAAAAATAATACTCATATGCTTAAAATTACGTGTTAAGTTGCGATTTGAACGGTTTTGAAGCGTTTTTGCCACTTTCGCACGTAAAATAACTTAAACTTGGTTTGTTATGCGCGAAACTTGGCACACAATAATATTTCGTATATATTATAGTGTTGAAATGGTTACAATCGAAAATAATACTCATATGCTTGATATTACGTGTTAAGTTGCGTTTTTTAGTGTTTTAAAGTGTTTTTGTCACTTTCGCACATAAAATGGCTTATACTTGGTTTGTTATGCACGAAACTTGGCACGCAATACTTTTTCGTATATATTATTGTGTTGAAGTGATTAGAATAAAAAATAATACTCATATGCTTGAAATTACATGTTAAGTTGCGATTTGAACGGTTTTGTAGCATTTTTGTCACTTTCGCACGTAAAATAGCTTAAACATGGTTTGTTATACACGAAACTTGGCACACAACACTAATTGGTGTATATTATTGTTTTGAAGGGGTTAGAATCGAAAATAATACACATATGCTTGAAATTACGTGTTAAGTTACGATTTGAACGGTTTTGAATCGTTTTTGTCACTTTCACACGTAAAATAACTTAAACTTAGTTTGTTAGGCACGAAACATGGCACACAATAATATTTGGTATAAATTACTGTGTTGAAGTTGTTAGAATCGCAAGTAATACTCTTATGCTTGAAATTACGTGTTAAATTGCGATTTGAACGGTTTTGAAGCGTTTTTGTCACTTTCGCACGTAAAATAGCTTAACCTTGGTTTGGTATGCACAAAACTTTGCACACAAGACTATTTAGTATATATTATTGTGTTGAAAGGGTTAGAATAAAAAATAATACTCATATGCTTAAAATTACGTGTTAAGTTGCAATTTGAACGGTTTTGAAGCGTTTTTGCCACTTTCGCACGTAAAATAGCTTAAACTTTGTTTGGTATGCACAAAACTTTGCACACAAGACTATTTAGTATATATTATTGTGTTGAAAGGGTTAGAATCAAAAATAATACTCATATGCTTAAAATTACCTATTACGTTGCAATTTGAATGGTTTTGAAGCGTTTTTGCCACTTTCGCACGTAAAATAGCTTAAACTTGGTTTGTTATGCTCAAAACTTGGCACACAAGACTATTTGGTATATATTATTGTTTTGAAGGGGTTAGAATCAAAAATAATACTCATATGCTTAAAATTACGTGTTAAGTTGCGATTTGAACGGTTTTGAAGCGTTTTTGCCACTTTCGCACGTAAAATAACTTAAACTTGGTTTGTTTTGCGCGAAACTTTGCACACAACAATATTTCGTATATATTATAGTGATGAAATGGTTACAATCGAAAATAATACTCATATGCTTGATATGACGTGTTAAGTTGCGTTTTTTAGTGTTTTAAAGCGTTTTTGTCACTTTCGCACGTAAAATGGCTTATACTTGGTTTGTTATGCACGAAACTTGGCACGCAATACTTTTTCGTATATATTATTGTGTTGAAGTGATTAGAATAAAATATAATACTCATATGCTTGAAATTACGTGTTAAGTTGCGATTTGAACGGTTTTGTAGCATTTTTGTCACTTTCGCACGTAAAATAGATTAAACATGGTTTGTTATGCACGAAACTTGGCACACAACACTATTTGGTATATATTATTGTGTTGAAGGGGTTAGAATCGAAAATAATACTCATATGCTTAAAATTACGTGTTAAGTTGCGATTTAAACGGTTTTGAAGCGTTTTTGCCACTTTCGCATGTAAAATAGTTTAAACTTGGTTTGTTATGCGCGAAACTTGGCACACAACACTAATTGGTATATATTATTGTGTTGAAGGGGTTAGAATCGAAAATAATACACAGATGCTTGAAATTACGTGTTAAGCTACGATTAGAACGGTTTTGAGTCGTTTTTGTCACTTTCGCACGTAAAATAGCTTAAACTTGGTTTGTTATGCGCGAAACTTGGCACACAATAATATTTCGTATATATTATAGTGTTGAAATGGTTACAATCGAAAATAATACTCATATGCTTGATATTACGTGATAAGTTGCGTTTTTTAGTGTTTTAAAGTGTTTTTGTCACTTTCGCACATAAAATGGCTTATACTTTGTTTGTTATGCACGAAACTTGGCACGCAATACTTTTTCATATATATTATTGTGTTGGAGTGATTAGAATAAAAAATAATACTCATATGCTTGAAATTACATGTTAAGTTGCAATTTGAACGGTTTTGTAGCATTTTTGTCACTTTCGCACGTAAAATAGCTTAAACATGGTTTGTTATACACGAAACTTGGCACACAACACTAATTGGTGTATATTATTGTTTTGAAGGGGTTAGAATCGAAAATAATACACATATGCTTGAAATTACGTGTTAAGTTACGATTTGAACGGTTTTGAATCGTTTTTGTCACTTTCACACGTAAAATAACTTAAACTTAGTTTGTTAGGCACGAAAAATGGCACACAATAATATTTGGTATAAATTACTGTGTTGAAGTTGTTAGAATCGCAAGTAATACTCTTATGCTTGAAATTACGTGTTAAATTGCGATTTGAACGGTTTTGAAGCGTTTTTGTCACTTTCGCACGTAAAATAGCTTAACCTTGGTTTGGTATGCACAAAACTTTGCACACAAGACTATTTAGTATATATTATTGTGTTGAAAGGTTTAGAATAAAAAATAATACTCATATGCTTAAAATTACGTGTTAAGTTGCAATTTGAACGGTTTTGAAGCGTTTTTGCACTTTCGCACGTAAAGTAGCTTAAACTTTGTTTGGTATGCACAAAACTTTGCACACAAGACTATTTAGTATATATTATTGTGTTGAAAGGGTTAGAATCAAAAATAATACTCATATGCTTAAAATTACGTATTACGTTGCAATTTGAATGGTTTTGAAGCGTTTTTGCCACTTTCGCACGTAAAATAGCTTAAACTTGGTTTGTTATGCTCAAAACTTGGCACACAAGACTATTTGGTATATATTATTGTTTTGAAGGGGTTAGAATCAAAAATAATACTCATATGCTTAAAATTACGTGTTAAGTTGCGATTTGAACGGTTTTGAAGCGTTTTTGCCACTTTCGCACATAAAATAGCTTAAACTTCGTTTGTTATGCGCGAAACTTTGCACACAACAATATTTCGTATATATTATAGTGATGAAATGGTTACAATCGAAAATAATACTCATATGCTTGATATTACGTGTTAAGTTGCGTTTTTTTGTGTTTTAAAGCGTTTTTGTCACTTTCGCACGTAAAATGGCTTATACTTGGTTTGTTATGCACGAAACTTGGCACGCAATACTTTTTCGTATATATTATTGTGTTGAAGTGATTAGAATAAAATATAATACTCATATGCTTGAAATTACGTGTTAAGTTGCGATTTGAACGGTTTTGTAGCATTTTTGTCACTTTCGCACGTAAAATAGATTAAACATGGTTTGTTATGCACGAAACTTGGCACACAATAATATTTGGTATATATTACTGTGTTGAAGTTGTTAGAATCGCAAATAATACTCTTATGCTTGAAATTACGTGTTAAGTTGCGATTTGAACGGTTTTGAAGCGTTTTAATCACTTTCGCACGTAAAATAGCTTAAACTTGGTTTGGTATATACAAAACTTGGCACACAAGACTATTTAGTATATATCATTGTGTTGAAAGGGTTAGAATCAAAAATAATACTCATATGCTTAAAATTACGTGTTAAGTTGCAATTTGAACGGTTTTGAAGCGTTTTTGCCACTTTCGCACGTAAAATAGGTTAAACTTGGTTTGTTATGCACAAAACTTGGCACACAAGACTATTTAGTATATATTATTGTGTTGAAGGGGTTAGAATCAAAAATAATACTCATATGCTTAAAATTACGTGTTAAGTTGCGATTTGAACGGTTTTGAAGCGTTTTTGCCACTTTCGCACGTAAAATAACTTAAACTTGGTTTGTTATGCGCGAAACTTGGCACACAATAATATTTCGTATATATTATAGTGTTGAAATGGTTACAATCGAAAATAATACTCATATGCTTGATATTACGTGATAAGTTGCGTTTTTTAGTGTTTTATAGTGTTTTTGTCACTTTCGCACATAAAATGGCTTATACTTTGTTTGTTATGCACGAAACTTGGCACGCAATACTTTTTCATATATATTATTGTGTTGGAGTGATTAGAATAAAAAATAATACTCATATGCTTGAAATTACATGTTAAGTTGCGATTTGAACGGTTTTGTAGCATTTTTGTCACTTTCGCACGTAAAATAGCTTAAACATGGTTTGTTATACACGAAACTTGGCACACAACACTAATTGGTGTATATTATTGTTTTGAAGGGGTTAGAATCGAAAATAATACACATATGCTTGAAATTACGTGTTAAGTTACGATTTGAACGGTTTTGAATCGTTTTTGTCACTTTCACACGTAAAATAACTTAAACTTAGTTTGTTAGGCACGAAACATGGCACACAATAATATTTGGTATAAATTACTGTGTTGAAGTTGTTAGAATCGCAAGTAATACTCTTATGCTTGAAATTACGTGTTAAATTGCGATTTGAACGGTTTTGAAGCGTTTTTGTCACTTTCGCACGTAAAATAGCTTAACCTTGGTTTGGTATGCACAAAACTTTGCACACAAGACTATTTAGTATATATTATTGTGTTGAAAGGGTTAGAATAAAAAATAATACTTATATGCTTAAAATTACGTGTTAAGTTGCAATTTGAACGGTTTTGAAGCGTTTTTGCCACTTTCGCACGTAAAATAGTGATAACGGGTTTTTAACGCGTCGTTTAACGCTAAGAACCTTGGTTAATCAAACACATTTATAAACACCCTAAGTACAACTATAGCGAGTATAGAGGTAAGTTGGGGATCGAACCACAAGGAACAAGAGCAATAAAGCTTAAGTGCTAGGTGTAGAGAATGGTGTGTGTATGTAATTGGGGGTGTTTGTGAACTAAACTAAGGGAAGCAATAAACAAGATTGAGATAACAATAATAAACAAACGGGGTTGGTGAGGATTCACCCTAGGTCGATGCTATGTTCTTCATACAAAGCTAAGTCAAGGGAGATTGAGCATGGCTCAATCGAGACACTCAAGATGACATGGGGAAGTTGATGACCTATAGTCAATACGAACGACCCATAATCGCCCTATGTCTCACAAAGGAGTGGCAGGACAAGATATGTATCGAATATCAATCAATCAAACCACAACAACCTCAACCCTAATCTAGCATATGAACAATATTCACCAAACCTAGGGTTTCACCAAACCAAAACCCCTAAGAAATCTACTCTAGCATATTTAAACTAATAACAACCAAGAACAAGTAAGAGAACATAATTGAAAGCATTAGGGCAAGAAATAAATCAACAAGAACGAAAGACAAAGCAATAACTCTAACTACTCACTACTCTAGAGAGCAACAAACAAGTGAGAACAATAAATGAAAGAAAAGAAACATGAATCAAAGCAATAAATGAAGCATGAAAGAAGAAAGCATTAAATAACTTGAATGAAAGATAAACTTAAGTAAATGAAAGCAATAAAGAGTAATGGAAAGATAAACTTACATAAACCAAAGTGCTTGAATGAAAGGAATTGAAATTACAAGACTTGAAATGTAAAGAAAAGCAATTGAAATCTAATTCTAGGGTTTGAAATTGAAATTAAAGCATAAATGATGTTTAATAGAAGAAGGGATTCTATCTATCAAAGCATAGGGTTTTAGTTCATAAGAGTGCCCTTATATAGGCTACAAGGGTTGGGAACAAAAGCCCTAAAAGAATCCTACGTGGCAAGCTTCGAAGAGAAGTTTAAATCGCGAGATCTGAGCCGCATTCGCTCGAAGCCAGGGCAGATTCGCCCGAATCATGACCATTCGACCGAATGCAGGTCGAATTCGGGTAAAACAGGAGCATTTGCATTTGGGAGCTTCAGGTCAGATTCGACCGAATTGCAAGGGATTCGACCGAATCCTTCAGTTCGACCGAATGTGGTCCAATTCGGCCTTTCCAGTGGGGTTTTGGCTTGGAATGAGCTGCTGTGCTTCCATTCGACCGAAGGCACCTTGGATTCGACCGAATCCAAGCCTTTTGGTCCATTTGGGGCTTCAAACCATGCTTAAACGAATTCCGATCTTCGTGATATCTTCGGGGATGACCCGAAACACTTGTGAGAGCCTCGGAATGCGTGCCTTTTTTCGACTTTGATGTCTAAGCCTCGAACTCAACTCGAATCACCTTGAAATCTCCCGAAAACACCTAAAATGATCTCTAAACACCATGGAGACAAGAACAAGGTAAAATCGAGTGTATAACGCATAAAACCAATGTAAAACATCGAGACTCGACACCAAAGTAGGGCCATAAATGTGCTCTAAATCGAGCACATCACAACCCCAAGCTTAACTTTTGCTAGTCTCTAGCAAAGAAACTAGGTAGGAACAACGTGAAAGCACCGGGCATCCCAAAACAAACTAGCTACAAAAGCAAAACTAAACTAGACTACAAAAGCAATAAAACCTAATACTCACTGTCGTAGGAATCACGATCGCACTTAGCACGTACGACAAGCCCTTTAAACCTCAAGGTCTCCCGAAGAGGACGAGTAAGGTCTCGTGAGGGTTTTCAGAAGGAGACCCACAAATCCAAAGCAAACAAACATGGTGAGCGGAGAACAAAACAATACAAGCATGTGCATGAACAAACTCTTCCCTAGCCATAGGTGTGCAAGTACAATGGTCTCAATAAAGCGCAATACCAAAGAGAACGACCAATTCCACAAGCTCGAGATCACTAGGGGAAGCAACAACACAGGCTATGCCACCCACTACCTAAAGAGGTCACAAGTCTACACTCCCCGGGTAATTTCTCAAAAGATGTGAGAAATATGCAATAACGCTCATGTGTTTGATTATGGTTCGTGTTTCGCTCATAATCTTCCGACTAAAGATGAGTCGGGAATCAAACACCTAATAGGGGAGAATCATGGGGATTGTGTCTTATCTTACTCCAGCACAGAACAAACTAATCGGACCAAGTCGAACAGGTTAGCGAAGGGTTGTAACGTTGGCTTAGGGTTAAGGTGGGATACATTTGGGAATGTGGAGCTAAGAAGAGGATAGCAAGTGACCCAAAACAAAACACCCACAAACATCTCACGATAAATCAATGAAAACTATATCCAAAAACCATAAATAACCCAATAAACTCATGAAAGCACAATGATCTCTATCATAAAACACCAAAAACATGAAATCTCATAAGCACAAGTGTCTCCAAGCTCATCTCCCAATAAAACATCGACCTTCTCACTCACATGAATATGTATGTGTATAAAATCTCAATGAAAAACAAGAGAAAGGTCGCCTCAAACATAGAATATGTATGGATAAAACGATGAAAGCACTAGAGGAAAAGGGAGAAGTAATAAGAGCTGGACATGAAATGAATAGAGTCATATAAACCAACAACCATAGTATCATAACCAAAAACCTACTCATCAATGTAGCACAAAACAACCCCACCATCACAAAGCTATCCTCTAGGTAAAGAAGAGGGACAATTTGGCTCATGTGGAGGCTAAATAATGTGGCTACAAAAGAAAAGGAAAAGGCAAAAACTTGGCTTAACCTAAAGTCAATTGCGTTCAAGGTAGGCTATTTGGCTATGTAGCTCAATTCTAGCGAACGTGTTATCATCCCTGGTCTCAAGAAAAGTCGACTAAACTGGAGAAGAACCGACACAATGCTTAGATCCCCTAACTAGCACTCACAATGAATGGAACTCGCAAGGAGTCCAAGAAGGCTCAATCCTTACGGCTAGTCGAAATGCGCCTCTAGAGGTAGACAACCAAGCCACAAACCAAGCAAACCCCAATTCCCCAAGCTATGTGGAAAACAGTCGAACTCTAGGTCCCAAAACAGGCACAAGGCTAAGGAAATACGAGTTTGCATAGGGAACATGAAATGTGCACAACAGAAGCTTGCATGCTAGACTCACAACTCAACCATTTATTGAAAGCAAGGATAAAACACAACTATACAACCTAAACATGAAACTATACAAGCTAAACAAGACAAAAACTAGACAAACTAAACATGTGAAAAACTAGAAGCAAAACTAAACAATAGTTACAATAATGCAAATCTTTCGAGATTTTGAAAGCGTAAGCGCATCCTCCCCCAAGCTAGCTCGAAAGCCGTCTCGGCGATGGGAAGGCGAAAGAAAAACCAAAAGATCGAAAGATAGGCATTATTGGAACTATAGAGAACACAAGGCAAACATCATGAAACAACACAAACCGGGTTATCTCCCGCAAGTACTTTTGTTTAACGTCGTTAAGTTCGACCCAGCTAACCACCAGCTCAAACAAATGAAAAGCTAGGGAAAGAAACCATACCTGAGCTAGGAGCGGACTCACTCCTAGCATCACCATCACCTCGTACATGGTGACCCAAAACTCTCCACCTCGCAGCAGTGGCGAAGGTAAGCAATGTAGCGCCGGGGTCACCCGGATGGAAAGTCAAATATGGGGCTCCCCAAAGCTTCGGTGGAGCCACCTTCTTCTTTTTGTATTTTTTCTTTCTTTCTTTTTCTCACCCGCTTCCACTTGCGGGGTTGCTTGTCAGTATCATCAACTTCTTCATCATTTGGAGCTTGCACAAGAACTAGCTCCCTCTCCTTCACAACATCATCAACTTTTTCTTCTTCTTTCTCATCAATCTTCACCTTATCACAAGGCATCATCAAACCATTATTCATATGGGCGTCAAGAACACCAAGCCCTCCAACCTTGTCACTATGGGGATCATCAACCACATCTAGAGAGAAAAGTTGCTCGACCATGGGCTCTTTTGAAGACTTAGCAAACCCAAAAACGCTTGCTCATTGGGTACCCTTATAGTAATGGTTTCGGCTTCACAATCGATTAGGCACCCAAGCTCTTCAAAGCATCTCTCCCAAGAATGAGGGGAGTGTAGGGGTCTTCCACCATGTCAAGCACAACAAAATCGCAAGGGACAACAACACTCCCCACTTGGATAGGAAGATCCTCAAACTCCCCACATGGCACTTTAATGCTCCGGTCGGCAAGTTGGATGGATTTCTTGGATGGTGTAAGCTTGAAAGGAAGGTGCTTAGCAATACTCATCGGCATTAGGCTAATAGAGGCCCCCAAATCGGCGAGTGCTCCCTTGGGCTTTTGGTTCCCAGGGTAACGGGTAAAACGAAGGGTCCTCTAGCCTTTTCTTTCTTAGCCCAAGTGCCTTGAACAATAGCACTAACTTGCTCCGGTAGATTGACAACTTCACTTTCAAGCTTCTTTTTGTTCCCCAAGAGTGTCTTCAAGTACTTGGCATATTGAGGCATTTGCTCCATTGCCTCTAAGAACGGGATCTTCATTTCCAATCGCTTCATATGCTCAAGAAACTTGAGAAATTTGGCTTGCATTTGTTTCTCCACCACCTATATGGGAAAGGAAGGGGTGGCCACTTAAACGCTCACGAGCACGCCACTCTTGCATTTTCTTCCAATTATCCTCTTGCTCCAACTTCTCTTTTTCTTTCACTTCATCTCTCTTCTCAACTTCCTTTCTCTTCTTTTCTTCACAACTTCCTCAAGAATTTCTTCTTCACCCTCTCCCAAGCTCATCTTCATGAACAATATCTTCTTGAAGTTCACTACCCATTGAAGGACCATCACCCAAATCATCACTCGAAGCTTCAATTGGACCCGGATAGGAAGTACCCGATCTAAGGAAGATCGCCTTGCATGTGTGGTGGTTTGATGGTTGGTTAGGAGGTGGAGGTTGGGTGGATGGGTTAGGTTGAGGTTGGATGGGAAAGCATAGGTGGAGGTGGTTGGGCTAATTGTGCAAGTTGGGTCTTTTGTTGGGTTTGGAGTTGAGCCATTTGAGTGATTAAGGTTTGATTGAGTTGGGCTAAGGTGCTCAATTGGGTTGTCATGAAGTCTTGGTTAGGAGTGGGGTTAGGAGGTGGTTGGGTGGTTGGTATGATTGGTTGGGATTGGGTCGTGGCACTTGTGGGTAAGGCTTGTTTCCATTGGCCTAGGAAAACTACACCGGCTTGATTGTTGTAAGACCATAGTTGTTGTAGCCTTGTTGAAGTTTCCTTGACCATTTGTTAGGATTGAAGGGAGGTCGGGAGGCCGGATTGTTGAATAAGGTGTATTGAGAGTACCCTTGACCTTGGTTCCCATAACCCATAGCCGCTACATGTTCGGGATTGCACCCATACCCATCAAAATTCGTCGCTTGGGCCCCTTCATAAGCACTTGACCATAATTTACCGATGCCACATGCTCCGGATTCAAACCCCCACAATAGGATGTATCATGATTAGTACCCCCACAAATACGGCATGAAAACGTTTGCTTCATTAGCGGCGGAGACATTGAGCTTGCTTGGGCTAGCTTAAGTTGGACAATTTCTTGTCCATCATGGCTTCAATTTTTGCACCAATAGAATCAAGATTTGCACCATCATCACGCCCCTTTGTTGCTTACTCCCCCTTGCACCACCCAAGTGCTATTCTTGGCAACCTCCTCGATCATAGCTTTCACACGGTCGCATGGGATTTTGAGAGTTGCCCACCAACCGCGGAGTCTAGAAGTGCCTTAGTTGAATCATCAAGCCCGTCATAGAAGAAGGTATTCAAATGGTTCTCCCCATATTCATGATGGGGCAAGCTCGAAGCATACCCTTAAATCTAGTCCAAGCGGCACATAGGCTCTCATCGTCCTCTGAGTGAATGACGCGATCTTTTTGCGCCAATCTTGTGTGCGGTTTGTAGGATAGAACCTTTCGAGGAACGCCGTTCTCAATTGCTCCCAGTAGTGATGGAGTTGGGCTCTAGACATTTATACCAATCTTTGGCGTCCCCCGCTAGACTAACGAGAAGAGGCACAACTTGATGTAATCGGGGTGGTTAGGGCATTGAGGTATGAACCTACAATTCTCCGTGAATGCCTCCAAGTGTATGAGAGGACATTCATTCCTTAAACCGCAAAATGGATTTTCTTTTACCATTCTTGTGTTTTGTGGGTCTATGCGGAAGTTCGGTGGGGCATTAGGTAGTACCACGGCCTCTTGAACTCTCTTGAGCCCGGGTCCCGAATTGCCCAAAAGAGGTTGATTGTTGTCGGCCATTGATGGAGGTGGATTGGGTCTAGACGATTGACGTGGAGTAGGAGGAGGAGATCGTCTAGTGACCCTTTGTATCTCTGGATTGTATGGAACAAGTTGTAGCTGTGATCTCCGTGTGCTATAGCTCATGCAAACAACACTAGAAACCAAGCGTAAGCACTGACAAGCAAAAATTATTCAAACAAAAACTAAAGAAAGCAATAAGTGGACTACACAAGCACAAAAACTAAAACGCCTTGTTCCCCGGCAACGGCGCCATTTTGATAACGGGTTTTTAACGCGTCGTTTAACGCTAAGAACCTTGGTTAATCAAACACATTTATAAACACCCTAAGTACAACTATAGCGAGTATAGAGGTAAGTTGGGGATCGAACCACAAGGAACAAGAGCAATAAAGCTTAAGTGCTAGTGTAGAGAATGGTGTGTATGTAATTGGGGGTGTTTGTGAACTAAACTAAGGGAAGGAACAATAAACAAGATTGAGATAACAATAATACAAACGGGGTTGTGAGGATTCACCCTAGGTCGATGCTATGTTCTTCACACAAAGCTAAGTCAAGGGAGATTGAGCATGGCTCAATCGAGACACTCAGATGACATGGGGAAGTTGATGACCTATAGTCAATACGAACGACCCATAATCGCCCTATGTCTCACAAAGGAGTGGCAGGACAAGATATGTATCGAATATCAATCAATCAAACCACAACAACCTCAACCCTAATCTAGCATATGAACAACATTCACCAAACCTAGGGTTTCACCAACCAAAGCCCTTAAGAAATCTACTCTAGCATATTTAAACGTAAAAAACTAACAACAAGAACAGTAAGAAACATATTAAAGCATTAGGGCAAGAAATAATCAACAATAATGAAAGAAAAGCAATACTCTAAACTCACTACTTCTAGAAAGCAACAAACAAGTAAGAACAATAAATGAAAGAAAAGAAACAAGATTCAAAGCAATAAATGAAGCATGAAAGAAGAAAGCATTAATGACTTGAATGAAAGATAACAAAGTAAATGAAAGCAATAAAGAGTAATGGAAAGATAAACTTACATAAACCAAAGTGCTTGAATGAAAGGAATTGAA
>JPXE02000242.1:0-25449 GCA_000753965.2 Amaranthus hypochondriacus | reverse complement strand
TTAAGATTTTAAGTGAGTAGCTTTTGATAAAAACTTTTGAAGTCATGTGTTTTTATGCATGTTTAATGGATTTCATTTTAAATGATGAGCAAACACATTCTGAAGAGGTCTTACAACCTCTATGATGAAACAGGGGGCATTTTCCTTAACTAGATTTAAAAAAAAATGATTCATTACTTCTCTAATGTAAATAAACCTTTGATTACATTTGTTTTTTAAAAATGTTGCTCCTTTACTTTCTTAAATCAAAGCTTTAATGATGCTCTTTACAAAACATAACTGAGGGGTTGAGTTCTAATTTCAAACATTAAAACTAATTCAACCTTGAGTCTCTTCTAGTACTTGATCATAAGCTTCTTGCATGTTGTTTGATGATTGTGCAATTCTTCATTCTCATTTGTGTGTTAGGGAAGCTTGAGATTCATTGAAGATTCATAAACGCAACCGATTCCCTAACTAGGTTGCGTTGGAATCCTTACTTGAAATCTTAACCGCCCATTATCTCTTCAACTTTCTTCCCCAAATGTGGTTGTAATAATCATTACTTCCCTTCACTTTAAGGATTTCATTCAAGTGATGTTGCAATGATGCCAAACATTTGTCAACGTCTTGGATGAAGTTCTTCATAAGCATCTTCCACGGCACCAATCAACTCATTCATATTCTTAGGCATCTTTTTATGCATCAACGATTGAATGCTTTAAAAATCCAAGTCCAATATATTACATCCGACTATTGGGTGGTTGTTGTGTTAATATGAATGTAAGCCCTCCTTGTACATTGTGTTGTTGCCAAACCGGATCGTCTTGTGTAATGTGTACTCTTGCGTTGTCTTGTTGTTGAAAATGATCGATGGACCTTCTCTTGGCCACTTTCTAAGTATGGCCGAGATAAGATTTTGTATTTAGCATGTTTCTATATACCTCTTGTGTGACGGATTCGGTTGGCTTTATTTCTATGCTCCCTTGGCCTATTTTTGACTCTCTTTGGGCAGCCACCCTATTTATGAAGGGGAAAAATTCCAATTTTCCCATCAAAAATACATTGCCCTGTGTATTCCATCTAGGCCTAGCAACCGCCCCTAAGAACATGGCCTTCGTATGAATTTTTGATGATTTTGCTGCCCTATAGGGGATTTTTTCCTTGTGTGCAAGGTAGACTCTTTGAGTTTTTTTGCGGTTAATAAAACCATTTTTCATCCACGTGAATAAAATCGAACATACCCTTGTATATTGGATGCTTTGAATGCTATCCTCTTGAATGAGACTCAATATCCACTCCACCCTTCTAACCTTATTAGCATCGGTTAGACAAGGGTGAAGAGGATTTGAATGTGCTTTGATTTCTCCTCTTTTGATTAACCTCCATACGGTCGATGGTGCCAAGTCTAGGCATTGTGCCACATCCTGTATACAAGTTCTTTCCCCATCGGTCTACACTCAAGAACATTAGGAGGAACAACAACACGTTTCCTCCCACAATTCTTGAACTTAGACTCCACCATATATGGCTTGTTTGGTTCCTTAGATTGCATTGCCCTATGCCATAATCGCCTTATAGTTCTATGATGATAACCGTACTTTTGACCGATCCTTTTGGAATGTTCCATGTGTAAATTCTCGTTTGTGTGTAATGAAAGCAAACTCTTCAAAAATAAGATGTCGCATTTCATTTGTTAACCTTGGATTATGTACTTGTTCTTGTGCCCCCTGTTGCTCTACAATGTTTTGTTGTGGTTCATCTTCGGATTCCGAACTTGAATGAAAGGATCGTATTAGATTGATCCAAAGTACCATGCCCCTCGATCTCGTCTTCACTTCCTGAGGCCATTTGCTAGCCAATGATGGGTAATTGAAGTGAAGCTACTGTATGGTGATGCTACTGTTTTTGGCTACTGAAGTTCTGTTTTTTGGCTACTGAGGTTCTGTTTTTGGCTACTGAGGTTCTGTTTTTTTGGCTACTGAACTTCTGTTTTTGGCTACTGAAGTTCTGTTTTGTGAAGCTGATGAAGTATATGAACTGAAATTCTGTTTTGTGCCAAGTCTACTGTGAAGCTACTGTTTTTTTTTTTTGGGATGAATTTCAGTAACTGAAATTCTGTTTTTATAGTGGTTTAAGATCAATTTTAGATTAGAATTTGTATAGTCATGCAATTGTAATCCTTGATTATTTTGTTAATCCATGTCAATTGTAAATGCCCAATGGATGTTTGGGTATCAAAATCTGATTTTTGTAATTCCCTCCCTAATTTGGGAAGGAAATTTCTGTTATTTTGGATTCCCTCCAAAACTTTCCTTAAATGGAAAGTTGCAACCAAACAGAATTCTGTTTTTGGCTCTTGTACGGTTCTCTCTCATAATAATGACAATTTTTTTTTTGTTTTTTTTCTTTATCTCTAATTATTTTATACTTTCTCTCTCATAAATACCAATACAATCATTAAATTATTCCACTATCTAATAATAAATACCCAAGATTCCACTATCTAATAAAATATTACCCAAGATTCCCACTTTCTTAATAAGTGTGAAATCCTCAAATAGGACTAACAAAAAGGTCGAGGGAGTATTAAATAACATTGTTTTAACATCAGACATCATACATAACTACTTATAAATAAGTTTTTTAAAAATAAAAAAATAAATATTAGCTATTAATAATAATAATTCATTGAAAAATCAATAACCAATAATTTAAATTCATTTTCTTTGTTTTTTAAAAATAACTAATGAAATAAAACATTAAAAAAAATCGTGTATTGCACGGGGATTATTCAGTGTATTATATAAAAAAATCTATTCTATTTAGAAATAAACAAGAATTTGAGAAAAACAAAGGATAAAACTAAACTTAAAAAAAAAAAAAGATAAATAATTTCTAACGGGTCAACGTATTAACGGAGCCCGTTCCTATTCCTCTAATCCACACCAACGGCTAATTTAACGAAGCAAGAACAAATTAAAAATTAAAGAAAAACAAAAAATAAATCCAAACTTCATATTTTCTCTCTCATCTAGAAACCGTTGTATTCAACAGTTGTGGTTAACAACAGTTCCATCTCCAGAAACCAAAAAACATTCTTTCACTTTTCAAAAATGGCGACAACTTCTTCGCGGCGAACTTCCGGTGTCGGGGGGAAAGGTTGTAAAGAACAAGAGACTTCCAAAGACTCCTTATTCTCGACCTTCTCCTTCTTTTCCTACTCCTCCTCTTTCCGACAATGTCGAAAACCTTGGCTTTCTGGTTTGATTATCCTGCTAAAGTCATGCTTTCTGGTGCTGGAAACTCCTTTCTTTTTTGGCAATGACGATAATGATGATTTGTCTTCGTCTTCAGATATCGATTCTTCTGGTAATTTTCATATGTTAGATTGTCGTTGGATTTTGATATATTTAGAAGTTGTTATTTGCCTATAATAAAGTTGTTTAGAGATTTATTGTTGCTTTTGAATGTGATAATGTTTTTTGGTGTGGAATTGATGATTTGCATCTGGTTAAGGAAAAGTGAGCGAATTTCGATTCAGCCGAGGGTGGGAATGGGAATTTTGGACTGTATTTGGGATGGAATCTCAATGCAACGTAAGGAAGAAGGCCAGCCTTGATCTTTCACCAATTGATAGCCAACAACCCCCAAATACAATCAAACACAGTGAATGTCTTCACAAAACAGTAACATACTATGAGGGTGATTCTTGGATTTGAAAGACTTGGATCTCTTGATCACCAGGCCAAAAATCCCCTAATACAACCAAGGACTACTCTTAGATGCAATAGGTGAGGATCTTGTACTACTCAAGATCGTTGAATGTACATACACATTCAAGGAGAGACAAAGGAATTAAAATCTAATGACTAATTTGCTATTCAAACTCAAGGCTGCCATTTTACAATGCTTGGACCTTATTTATAGGTTTATGAATGAAGAGACAAAATGCACAAGACTCTAAGGACTAAGACAAAAAAAATAACAGTCATAATATCCCACGTGCACGACATGTGCAATTATTTATACAAAAACGAACCAAAAACGTGCAGTGCCGCTGTCAGAATTTCGAGTGACCGGGACCTTCTACCCATTTTCTCGTGGCTTCTTGTGCTTTGAAAACGGTCTTCCAATGGCTTGATGGAAAGATCCTAATGCATAGATTCCATTTATGCCCTTTGAGTCTTCCATAGACCTTTGCTCAATGCTACACAATGCCACGAAGGTCGTGTGGTCGACATTGGTGTGACCTGCTGCTGTACGTGGCTTACAGTGAAGTTTGATGACTGTGCGACCTTTATCTCCATCTCTTGAGGTTCCCCTTTGTTGGTGAGAAGGCTATTATGGTCTAGAGTGAAAGACCCATGTTTAGAGATGCCAATTCCACCCTTCATGGCCTCCCAAGCACACGCCTCCGTTATGGAAAGGCCTTGCAAGGTAGGCTGCTCAGTGGATTTCTTAAAATGACCCCCAGTGCTATGGGGTGTTGTTGTCTTGGCTTAAACTTGATTGGGCCATTACAAATTCTCCTTGTAATGAATGTTCCAATGCGTAAGAAACCTGCACCATGACAAATATGGTGCAAATTCCCCTTCTTCGAAAAGGATTGTCCTCAATTCTTGACTCCCCATGATTGGTAGTTGCCTTAACCATCAATTACTACTCAACTTTAATTTTCCAGCCATGATGTTCTTCCCAACATAAACCTCAACGTTGCACTTGTATACTTGAAAATCCAACAACCTATGAATTTTTCAAAAGCTCTTCACAAACTGAACATAATGTTGCTGGTTCACATACTCACACATGGTTGCTATGCGCTCAATCAACCCGCTGCTACATGTTGTTCTAAATGTACCCGCTGCTACATGCTGACCATAGTGATTTCAGTCTTCAAATAGCTGTTCATAAGTATTCTGATGACAAGCTCAATGTTTGAGATAAGCTTGCCCCCAAAAGAACTTCCTACACTGCACATGGTGATTTGTACAATGCTTGTTGATCTGAACCTTTGCTTGCTGATATGAACACTGATTGATCACACGCTGCTGATTTTTTTCAAAGCCCACCATTGATGTTATTTGCTACTGTATTGAGAATGAAACATAACCCATTCTGAACATAATGTCCAACCCTCATATTACATGAGACCTGCTGTTCATCGCACTACACTCCATTCAACACCTTGCTGCTGTACTGTTCTAAACAAGGAAGCTGCTGTTGAATGTTGCTAACAACATGCCCTTCACACGCCAACTGCTGAGTGCACTTATTGTGCTACTGCACTGCTGCACTTACACCCACACACCCTATTGACTTTGAACAAATGTCCTGTTGATTGCACACTAACCTGCACAGCTGCTGTACTAACTGTTCCAAACACACACACTGCGGACCTGCTGCACGCATTTTTTTTTTTTTAACATCGCTGGTGCGTTCTAGCTTGAGCACAAACCGAGGCTGCTGTAGTACTGCTCATCGCTGATTTTAGCCTCCAACACAGCCCAAACCCAACACCAAAGCTCCTTACTGTTCTGCATATTGAATTGCTGTTCAAACCCACTTCTACAATGCACATTTAGTACTGCAATTGCTACTGTTCTTAATAGGCTACACATGTTGCTGGCTTTCGACTTGAGGGCTGCTGATTCTGTGCTGCACAACTGCACATCAAACATTGCTGCTGCCACTGTGCACACAGCAACTTGCATAATCATCCATTGCTGCTGAATGCACATTGCTGGTCCATTGAATGTTGCTTGCTGATTTTAATTACCCATGGTGCTGCTCTTCTAAACACACAACCTACTACTGAAGATGACACACCATCCGAACTACCCATATAATTTTCTTTAATGCTGCTTGATCAGAAAACCTTCTCAAAGACACCCAAAATTCAGATTTTGACCCAATACTACACCACGTGGACCTACTGCACTCTTTGCTAGGCTGCACACACACTGCTCTGCTGGACACATGCACACAATTGTTGATGTGCACATATTACTCTAACGTATGTTGCATATGTTGTTCAAAACAAACTACACATAACCCAAAAAAATACACCACAACAATAGACACTATGCTTTCCAAAATAATCAAGCATGTAAGGATGAATGCCCTCACTTGCATGAGTAACCAAACCCATATATTAAACAAACTAACCAAGTTGATTAGTTTGCTTGTGTTGCCCCCACTCCAAGTAATTTGTAGCATTTTACCTTTCTTAGCAAAAACTCTACCCCGCATCTTGGTAGGATTGAACTCAACAAATATACTCACATGAACATACTCCAATGTAGGTGATTTTTCAAGCACAAAATCCACCTTAATAAGCCCGCACTTACTAGCTTGCTGAATTTGTAAATCATGCCTTAATCTTGGATCATAGTCAACCACTTCACAACACTCTATGGTAACATCATCTTTCTCTATGCAATTTGTCTCAATGACCTTTTCAAGATCCTTAAGACTTTCACCACAAGTTATTTCAACATCTCCTTCAAGATCCTCAATCACCTCTACCAAAGATGTTTCAACAATCTCTTCAAGACTGTCAACATTCTCTTCACATGGTGCTTTAACCACTTTTTCAAGATCATTAACCATCTCATCACAAGGTGCATCAACAACCACGTCATCATCGGATTCTTGAATATCAACATGAGAAGGAGCCCATGATGTTTGTTCCTCATCATGCTTGGGAATGATCTCCACTTTGATCCTAGGTGGATTAACATAAGGATCATACTCACGAACAATCACAATTTTTGAGTCACCATGTTTCTTTTGTAATCTTTGTTGGTATTTCTTCTTCTCTTCATAAAGACCCACATTTCTATAGATTTTTTGTTCTTGAATAAAAACGTGGCCTAACTGATCTGAATAATGCTTGTACATACCCCAATCACATTTTTGTATACAAGCTAGTTGCAATCTTCTAATGTTTTCCTCCTCAATATTTTTTTAGAACAAATTTATCAACCACATAAGCCATCATCTCCTTTCCTTCATTGATGCTCATGTGTACTTTTGATGAATCCATCCTCTAAGACTCAGTAAAGGTGAAAAGGAAGGAAAGAGGAGAAAAGAAAAGAAAAGAAAATTTGTGCAACAAAAAAAAAAAATCAG
This sequence comes from Amaranthus hypochondriacus, assembly GCA_000753965.2. Lineage (NCBI taxonomy): Eukaryota > Viridiplantae > Streptophyta > Magnoliopsida > Caryophyllales > Amaranthaceae > Amaranthus > Amaranthus hypochondriacus. The sequence goes on along the minus strand of JPXE02000242.1, from coordinate 18,336 downwards.
AACATCAGAAAAAAAACGCAAAGAGTGTGTTCTTGTTTTGGGACAGCAATTCGCATTCTTCTGTTATATGCAATCAATACGGGTCATGTATTCTTCAAAACAATTGTAAGCTATCAACAAAACATCCTCAAGAACATTTACTAATGCAATCAATTAAAGTTGGAACGATCTCACCAATGCCCATGCGAAATTCTGCCCAGCACTTCCTCAACCAGCAGTTCTTGTTTTGTGCGAGATTGTGTCCTTTTGGCCCTTCTACGAACTTGCTCTGATACCAAAATTGGACTGTATTTGGGATGGGAATCTTCAATGCAACGTAAGGAAGAAGGCCAGCCCTTGATCTTTCACCAATTGATAGCCAACAACCCCCAAATACAATCAACACAGTGAATGTCTTCACAAAACCGTAACAATACTATGAGGGTGATTCTTGGATTGAAATACTTGGATCTTTGATCACCCAAGGCCAAAAATCCCCTAATACAACCAAGGACTACTCTTAGATGCAATAGGTGAGGATCTTGTACTACTCAAGATCGTTGAATGTACATACACATTCAAGGAGAGACAAAGGAATTAAAATCCAATGACTAATTTGTTATTCAAAACTCAAGGCTGCCTTTTTACAATGCTTGGACCCTTATTTATAGGTTTATGAATGAAGAGACAAATGCACAAGACTCTTAAGGACTAAGACAACAAAAGATAACAGTCATAATATCCCACGTGCACGACATGTGCAATTATTTATACAAAACAGAACCAAAAACGTGCAGTGTTGCTGTCAGAAATTTCGAGTTACCAGGGGATCTTCTACCCATTTTCTCGTGGCCTTCCTGTGCTTGAAAACGGTCTTCCAATGGCTTGATGGAAAGATCCTAGTGCATAGATTCCATTTATGCCCTTTGAGTCTTCCATAGACCTTTGCTCAATGCTACACAATGCCACGAAGGTCGTGTGGTCGACATTGGTATGACCTGCTGCTGTACGTGGCTTACATTGAAGTTTGATGACTGTGCGACCTTTATCTCCATCTCTTGAGGTTCTCCTTTGTTGGTGAGAAGGCTATTATGGTCTAGAGTGAAAGACCCATGTTTAGATATGCCAGTTCCACCCTTCATGGCCTCCCATGCACACGCCTCCGTTATGGAAAGGCCTTGCAAGGTAGGCTGCTCAGTGGATTTCTTAAAATGACCCCCAGTGCTATGGGGTGTTGTTGTCTTGGCTTAAACTTGATTGGGCCATTACAAATTCTCCTTGTAATGTTCCAATGCGTAAGAAACCTGCACCATGACAAATATGGTGCACAACCTTAATAGATAAACTTCAAAAAGGTTTGCAAAGTCTAGAGAGTGTATTAACTAAGCATAAAATCATAATAAAACAAAATAAAAACCTTCAAAATGCAAGTAAACACCATCTTTCGGCGCCAAGGCTTGCGTGGTCTGATGATAACAATAACAATAGGCATGATCTTCTTATAAAGATCAAGTTTCCTTTTCTTAACAATAGCCATAACCATGTCACCAACACAAGCATATGGCAACTTGTTGAGTCTACCCTTAATTCCCTTGACTTAAATAATATAAAGGTTCTTAGCCGCATAGTTTACTGTGGCTGCCACTGGAAAACCCGGTGACATCTTAAGCGTATTACCAGTACTTCCTCCAAGTCCTGAAAAACACAATATTAGCACCATAAATCAGAGAAAATCTCAAGTTACTTTCAACTCTAAAGCAAGGAAATAAGATGAATAAGAAGGCATACCTATCTGAAACCATCCAACTTTGATCCAAAAAGAGCTTTTTAGTTCAATACATTCAATTGCTTTCCAAGCTTGACCAATCAAAGCTTCGTCATTTCTCCATTCTTCAATACCAGAAGCAAAATTACCCTATACCCATAAATTTGAAGTCCATAAATATGGTATCTTTATCCTCCATTAATGGGCACATAAAAATATCAAAATTTACCCAGTTTCATCAACAATCAATCAAAATAAAGAAAACTCATTACATTAAAAGTAGAACCCGTGTGAATAAGTCCAATTAAAATTAAAAAGAACCAAAAACAGATCTTTCAAGTTCAGTTCAGAATAAAACCAATAAAATCTCAAAATCAAGTGGCCACTATCAGCAATCCAATTTGTATAATCAAATGATAATAATCAGTATTCACAATGAAACCCATCTAATACAAACAAAACGAATCCAACTGAACAAATATAAGAGAAATGATATGGCGTAAATACCAAAGGATGAAGAAGATCTTGCTCTTACGACAAGTATCAACCGTAAGAAAATCAAAATAAAAAACAGCATAGCGACAATCAAACCCTAAAATTCTAAATCCATAAACATAGAAAACTCACAAAAATTAGACAAAGAATTCGAGACTAAAACAAAAAAAAAACTCACATTACAAGTAACAGAGAAGAATTATAAATCCATTACTGTTGTTACTTACCCTTAAATTTTGATAGAGAACATGAGAACTCCAGAAGGAGACGAGACTGTTGTCGCTGGTGGTGTGACAAGCTTAGAAAAATATCAAATTCATACCAGATCAAGAGTGAGAAATGAAGATTATCCAAATTTCTTTTATTTAGGTTGAAATGCTTTTTTTAGATGTGTTATTGGAGCTTTAGCTTACTGGTTTGGTGATTTATCCTTGCTTGCCACAATTACCCCTTGTGCGGCACATGTATCAGTCATTGAAGTCCAAAGGAACCAATCCTTCTGAACATTCTGAAACTGGTTCACAATATTTAGATGAACAACAAATCTTACTCAAAATCAAGTATGAATGGGACAATCAATCTACAATGGAGTCATGGGGTTCTAAAACTTCTCATTGTGAGTGGCCTGGAATCAATTGCGATAATGGCACGATCACCACCGAAAATTCCCTAGATAATTAAAAAATCAGTCGTGAAATTCCTTCATTTGTTTGTGATCTACAGAATCTCATCTTACTTAGCAAGCTTCAAACTCTAGTCCTTTCTTCAAACTACTTTTCTGGGAAACTACCAAATGACATTGATAAGCTTTCTCCTAAACTACCAAATGACATTGCCTCTGCTAGATTCCTACCTTCCTCTTCCTCCTGAGGTTTTTGATTCTGTTTCTTCCATCTATCATGGCGTTCAATATGTTGTTTCTCCTTCTTCCATCGACAATTCGCCTAAATCTAATAAAGTAAGTTGGGTTTTCTTTCTTTTTTTGTTTTTTGTGTTTTTCGTTTTAATTGAACTGTTGGGTATGTTTTTAATTTGCAATTAAGGGTTCAATTTGTTGTTTACTTTTGGGTTTTGGAGCATTTAGTGATTAATCGAATTACTGGGTTGATTAATATTCTTTATTTTGTTTTTAAACTATTGGGTCTTAAAGTGTTTGGTGATTAATCGAGGTATTGGGTTGATTAATATTCTTTTGTGTCGCTGTAATGTATGATTTGTGGATTGTTTTTTCAATTAGCTTCGAATGAATTGTAGGAATCATCTGGTATTTCAAGTTATTGGGATTTGATTATGGAATTTGAAGATGCCATGGAAAAGCAACGCCCTAGATGTATGTCCAACAGTGCGTTAGCAGCGTTGAATGTGAGTCGTTTTGAGACTAAGGTTGAGCATCGGTTAGCTGAACTTGAAGGTTAGTTTATGTTTTTAATCTTGAACGTGTTAGGTTTTGGACTTTTGGCTTGTAGTTGAGTTTAGTTTATCTTAGCTTGGGTTTAAAGGTCCTTGTAAATCCCCTAACTATAAAAAATATGGTAAGACTTAATACTGTTCATCATGAACAGTAGAGTTTCCACGTCAGACTTGCCTTCATTCATTTCGCTTGGCCTCTAGAGTTTCTATTATAGCTTGGTGTGGACTGACAAACCTTCTTTCTATTAGCAAACCTCTCATATTTTATGGCCAAATTACGCATTTCAGTGAAAGAGAGGTTGGGTGTGTTAAGCATCTTTTCAGCTAGGTCTTCCTTCAATCCTGCTAAGAACTTGTTTGCTCTTATTTCCTCTTTCTCATGAACATCACATAATAATGAAAGTCTCTCCCATTCTCGCACATATTCAGTCACTGTCCTGTTGCCTTGAGTCAAATTATTCCATTGCAAGTAGAGTTGTGTTCTATAATTTGAAGGAACATACTTTTTCCTAAGGTGTTTCTTTAATTTCTCCCATGTATGGATCCGAGGTTTGTCCTCTCTACTTCTCTGTTTTTGCATTCCCTTCAACCATATAGCAGCTAACCTTGTGAGTTTATTCTTAGCCAACTTGTATTGCCTCTCGGGGGGGTTTCTTTATACTCAAAATACTTGTCTAGACTAGCCTCCCATTCAACATACACTTCAGGGTCCTGTGTTGAACCATCAAATTCATCAATATCAACTCTAATAGTTCTATGCTCTTGGTTTCTTGGTGTATGAAAGTGAATGGTATGTGGATTAGGTCTATCAGTGTGTAAGAATCTAGCATTAGCTAAGGCCTGGGTTATTAGTCTCAAGGACTCCTCCATATTATTCATTCTTGCATCCATGATAACAAACAATAAACGCAACACAACAAGAAAAGAGAAGTAATCACAAAAATTTTCAGCAATAGGAATGAATTACTGACAGCACAAATTTTTCACACTAATGTGCACAAACAACAGGTTATGCACACAAAATTTTGTTTTCAAAGGATTCGTGAAAAATTCAATTGTAAAAATACACACTAATTAACACAAAAGAAATGGCACAATAAAGAAATCAATTCCATGAACATGTGCAACAAAGAAAAATTCAGAACATGTGCTGTAATTTGCTTTCTTTGAACAAACAAAATCAGAACAATGGTTTTCTGTACAGCAAGTCCAAGGTTGTGTGCACTACAATGTTCAAAATTCAACACAATCATAAGATCCTTTTGGTACAATCAGATTTGACAAAACAAAATTCAGTAATCAAAAGGGGTTATTTGACAGCAATTTTGATGCCCACCACTATGCACAAATCAGTAGCAATAATATGTCAAGTACGCACAAAATCTGGAGATTAATCTTCAATTATGACTTGAAATTGCACAATTATACTTTGATACACGTTATGCACTCAAGAAAAAAAAAACTAAAATCAGTATGAAATGACAAAGAAAAGACAAAGAAAAAGAAGACACAACAAGGAAAGATCAAAATCAGAAACTGTTTCTGATTTTTGGCTTCCAAGCCTACTGTAGCAGGGATCAAAATGCAACTCAGTCCTTATTTGAATTTGCTTCCAAATCACACTTATGCAAAGGCTAAAAACAATGGGGTATTATAGATCAAACAACCATATGAATTCAATAATCAATCTAACACAAACAACCCATTTTTCATGCGCAAAACAGAACACTAAGAAAAATTCAGAATGTGCTGTTCAATTTATCAAATGCTGCACGAATTTTTTCTTCTCTTTATTTTATTTTATTTTATTTTATTGTTAGATAGCAAGGAGGTTAAGAAATGTGATGTTCTTGCAATGGATATGTGGGTAATTAACAAGCAACCAAGAAAAAAATCAAATACGCACAACAATTTTTCGAAAAATTCAGAACATCAATAGCAGGTCAGCAGCGTCTATTTGTTGCACAGATCAGATTGCGTTTTTGTTCACACATCAAAAATTCCACAATGATTTTCAATGTATATCAAATTTGCACCCAAGTTGCTGATATTCAACACACTCGAATTGCACGCACAAAGAACAGAAAAAAAAATGAAATACAGTTTTTGTCCACAAATGTCTACTGTAAGCAGCAAAATAAAAAGAAACGAATATTCTCTAACTCCAGCTTCCTTATTTTGATTTATAAAGAAAAACAAGTCAACCAAGGAGATCACACAGAAAAATAAGCCTTTATGCAATAGATTTTTAGATTGATGTTTTCTTGAATTTTTTGAGTTTTATTCATGAACATTCTGTTTTGCAAAAAATACACGATATTAAATGAATAAAAATCAGTTTCTCTTCATTTGTTCATCAAGTAAGACTCACACCATGATTACTGTGCTTGTAATCAATAAGGAATTGGAAAGATCTCACCAAATTCGTGATTTTCAAAATGTCCAAGATTTTCAATTCGTTGTTCTTGACTGCGGGTTTTGTGCGTGTTTGCACCGTATTTGGAGTCAAGGATCCTCCTAACACAGTGATGAATCAAATCCAAGAAGTCTTGATGCAATCTTGGATGCAACGAACCAGATATGATCAGTGCAATGCTTAATCTTGATGCAAAACCCTTCTAGCTTCACTCACTAGTTAGGCCCAACACCCCTCACTTCTAGATTGGCTTCACTCACCAACCCTCCGTGGGATCTTGTTTTGATTCTTGAATACTTCACTCACACACAAGACTCAAAGTGATGGAATTAAACCCCTTTAATTCCCTAAAACATTTCTTAATGAAATGAAGAACTTTTTTATTAAAAATCTCAATTGTCTTTATTACAAGCTAATGAGCCCTTTATATAGAGTCTCATATCTAAGATGACAACTACACGGGTTTAACAACCCTTACATTCATTAATCGACACGTGCCAAGTCATGTGCACTTTAATTAAAGCAAAAATAGAACCAAAATCAAACAATGTTGCTGTCAGAATTTTCATGCGACCAGGGGACCTTGTGCCCATTCTCTAGCTGTCTTCCCATGCTTGAAAATGGACTCCCAATGACTTGATGGAAAGATCCTAGTGCCAAGATTCCATTTATGCCCTCCAACCCATCCAATGTACCTTGCCCCATGCTACACAACCCAAGGAAGGTCGATGTGTCAGCTGATTTTTGAGTAGCTGTTGTGTGGTTTCTGACAGCCTTCTTTGATGGCTGGGCGACCTTTGACTCAGCGTCTTGTGGTTCTGTTGTGATGGTGAGAAGGCTTTTATGGTCTAGAGTGAAAGACCCACGTAAAGAGATTCCAATTCCACCCTTCATGGCCTCCCAAGCACACGCCTCAGTTATGGAAAGGCCTTGCAAGGTAGGCTGCTCAGCGGTTTTTACCGACTTGGTTGATTTATTGTTTCTTTGAGTATTTGTTGCGTGTGTTGGCTTCTTTGCTGTGTATTATCACCTTGCTTGAATATTATTTTTGAGGCCTAATACTTCATGGAGCTAGGTCTTTAAATGTGTAATACCCGCACCATGTCAAACATGGTGCAAACTCCCCTTCTTCGAAAAGAATTGTCCTCAATTCTTGATGCACCCCCTTCGAACACACTTCTATAATTTCTGCCAACACAAACCTCTCCTGCCCATTTGGTTTAGTGACACCAAACATGCCCTAAACCTCAATGCATAACAAACCACCTCATAGACCCAACAAACTCTTGCTACTGCCTCACGAGGTTAGAGTTTGAACATGCCCAAACTGAAGCTGTACTGATGAACAATTCTGACATGGATAATTGACCTGCTGACCTGCTGTTCATCGCACTACACTCCATCATCAAGACCTGCTGTACCCATTGGTTGTTGCACTTGTGTTAAAACAATCAAGCTAATTTGGGGTTGCACACACTGATTTGAATTCCGATGCTGCTGCCCCAAACTGACTTACTGATTTTGTTCACAACATACTGATCTGCACGTTTACATAAGCTGCTGTTCTGATTATACTTACACATGGTGCTGCTATAATGCACTTATTGTGCTGCTGTTGCACTTCACATTTTGCACATATGAACACACCAATGTTACTGATTTGCAAACCCACTGTTCAACTCACACCCCCACTGCACACATTGTTGATATACACTCAACAACCAATAGTTGCACATTACTTTCAAAAAAAGAAAAAACACTACACACTAGACACCATGCTTTCCAAAATCAAACAAGTAAGGATGAATGCCCTCACTTGCATTATTAACCATACCCATATGTTAAACAAACTAATTAAGTTGATTAGTTTGCTTGTGTTGCCCCCACTCCAAGTCACTTGCATTTTTCCTTTCTTGGCAAAAACTCTACCCCGAATCTTGGTAGGATTGAATTCAACAAACCTACTCACACGAACATACTCCAATGTAGGTGATTTTTCAAGCACAAAATCCACCTTAATAAACCCACACTTACTAGCTTGCTGAATTTGTAAATCATGCCTTGATCTTGGATCATAGTCAACCACTTCACAACACTCTATGGTAACATCACCTTTCTCTATGCAATTTGTCTCAATGACCTTTTCAAGATCCTTAAGACTTTCACCACAAGTTATTTCAACATATCCTTCAAGATCCTCCATCACCTCCACCAAAGATATTTCAACAACCCCTTTAAGACTCTCAACATTCTCTACACAAGGTGTTTCAAACACTATTTCAAGATTATCAATCATCTCATCACAAGATGCTGGAGTGACCTCTTCATTAACCTCTTTGATGCAAAGTTCTGGATATTCATCAAGGCTAGGAACCACACTTGCACACCAGTCAAGTTCCTTTTGTTTAGAAGCAATTTCATACCCTTTTGTTTCCACAATCATCTCAAGGCTAATGTCACGATTGCTTTCTCTTGATGGTTTTTGTATGATCTCTTGATGGAGAAAGATGCTCTTCCTCAATTGTCTTTGTTGGCTCTGAATTTCTTTCAAACGTTCCTCACAACTCTTGATTGGAAGCCAATCATCCAAATCAAATGCACAAGGCCTCAATAACCTTTTGAGTTTTGCTTCCTCCTTTTTCAATTTCTCAAGCTTATCTTTTGTCAAACCACAAACTAAATCCCCAATTTTAAGCACAAGTTTCTCAATTATTTCATCTGTGCTCATGTGTATATTGGATGACTTCATATTCAAAGACTCAATAAGGATGCAAAGGAAATGAAAGAAAGAAGAAGAAAAGAAAATTTGTGTAATAACAAGAAAGTCAGAAAATCAGAAACTTATCACAACAATTTCAGATTCTGTGTGTCCCCTTTTTGCTATTGTTAATCCAACCAAACAACCTCCACTATCGGTGAAATTTGGTCACAATAACCTCCAAGATGTCTTCAAATTTCTCCAATTGAAAAGACTCTGAGATATCATATGGTTTAATCACAATGCAAATTTTTCTACACACATGCAGTCTGAGTTTTTTTCTGTGACCTTTGATCAAAGACACTTGCGCATCTTTGATCATTTCTTGAGGATGCACTAGCAAATTAACACCTGCACACATTTTGAATACAAACACAACACTTAACGACACTTGCTGTAATCTGTTTAGCTGTTGTTCTGAATTCTGCTAGTTGTTGTTCTGTAATCTGTTGAATTGTTGTGCTGTGATCTGTGAGCTGCTGTTATGTTTCCTATTCAGCTGTCCATACCGTATTCTGAAGCATGGAACATTCCTGTTAGGACTGACACTTTTCTAAATTGCACCCATGTTACACATACTGGAAAGAAACTTTTCTAACTTGCACCCACTGATACAAAACGATCTTCCCACTGATTTCCGCCTTCAACTATTGTTCAGAGTGTAACCCATCTACTGTTGATGTTGTTCAATGTTGCTGATCCACGGAAGACACAACCCAAGCTGCACATGCTGCTGCACATTCTGGTATGGATGATTTTTTTGCGTGCTGATTGTTTGCTGCACTACAGTCTTGCTGGCATTTGTTGCGTGCTGCTGATCTAAACACAAATGCACTCTGATCTGAGGTATTGCTTGTTGCTGTATTGCTGCATACATACTCTTGCTAGTCATGTTTCACCAACCTAAATTTAAGTAGACAAAATGAGGAACACAATGGGAGATAAACAGTAAATAAATCCCAAATTTAGGTAAAATCAATACCTAAACACCCTAAATTCAAGTAGCCAAAACAATCTCTTGCATCGTACTCCGAATAAACTCATCAAACAAATCAAGTTGTTGTCTAACTAAAGTACTAAACCCTTTTCTTCAAAATAAGCACTAATAACAACCCACGCATCTTCTTATGTGATCTCTTCTCCGTGTCGTCTTCATCATCATCTATCATCATATGACTCTCGTTCTCATTCTCGTACTCATATTTACCTCCGTTAATCCTTGCTTTTACAACTTACCCTAAATACAAATTCAAATTAATTCAAACCCAAAAACATAGTAAAAATAATACAAATATTAATGAGAACCTAGTAAACAAGAACTTTTAGCCAAATTCAAATTAACATAGAAGCAATCAAATAGAAGACACATACCTTGATCCTCAATAAAATATGGGTCGAGCAACCTAAAAGACAAAATAACAAATGTTAAACAAAACCATAAAAAACAGCTAAAAATAAATTCAAACCCAAAAACATAGAAAGTGGCACTTTATTTTGATAAAAAAGATCAAAGAATGCCAGCTTCAAGTAAATTCAAAATGGAAAACTACATGAGCAGAATAATAAAGGTTAAACTCAGTGAATAAGGAATTTTTTGTTAGTTTATGACACATTCACACACTTGAGCATTCTAAGAATGGAAAAAGTTTCAAAGAAGGGTGCTACAAGAATAAACTATCTAGAGTGTATCTAATAGAGGGTTTTGAGCAGTAAATTGAGGCGGGTCATATCCTGAACTATTGAGTCATATGTTAGTGACTGGTAAGTTTCTACCAAAAATCACCAAGAACAATTACCATCCTTAAAATGATGAAACCTGTTGATATCTGGAACAATGATCTCTCGCTTTACATTATTGCTTATGAATTTCAGAACCGCATTACAATCTACACAAGTCCGTAGATTTTTTTACTATGCGTATGACAACACCAGGAGCATATTTTGGTAAGCCATATGCGATAGCCCATCGCTCAATATACCACAATAAATGTTTCTCCTTTGACTATTAGCTTACAAAGTTCATTTACACTTTCTTAACAAAGCATAAGTAAAACAATTGCAAAAATCTCTAATAAATTAGAAGTATAATCATCTTTTCCTTAAATTCCAAAACCCTAAAAGAAAGGCAATTAATTATCAATTTCACACTAATGTGGGTCACTTGGGTCCAATCTCCCACAAAATTTACATTCAATTGAGCCAAATCAACCTAAAGCAAAATAAACAAATATATTTTGATTGATTTATTTCAAATTATTCCCAAAATGCACTCAAAATCAGCATTTGAACAGCATAGAAAACCAAACCAAAAACAAATCTAGCACTTAACATCTAAATACAAGTAGAAAAGATACAAAATTTAGTAACTTTACCTCAAATAAGCAACAATTAGAGATGGGTTTGTTCAAATGACCCCAAAATCAACACTAAACCTTCTTAACCTTGACAATGTGCTTAGAGCTAAAGAAAAGGAGGAAAAAAAAGATTAAAAGTAGATGAACTAATAAAAATGGGGAAAATGAAAGAGCAAACATAAATCAACACCTCTCTGTTTGAAGACAAAGCTTTAAAATCTACATTAACACACCAAATCACAAAAATCAAATAAAAACACAAAAGAATCATAAATTACCATATAAAGCACTCCTAGAACAATGTTGTCATACCGATCAAAGAATCATAAATTACCATATAAAGAATCATAAACAAACCAAATAATCAACCGATCAAACGTATCAAATTGCTTTGTTCTTGATTAGCACGAACTTAGAAATACATCAAGAACTAAAAAAATGAGAGGGATGGAAGCAAAAGTGTTGGCAGTCTACGCGTGAAGGAGGGAGACTTTTGTTAGGCCATAGGTGAAATAAGCAGAGTAAAAGCAAAGTTAAAGAAACCATGAGATATACAACGTTTTTTCTCTTTGTCTTTTTATCAAACACCTTATCCATATCCTTTATATTACTTCCTCAAAATTTCCTTAAATTTGATTATCAAAGTGAAATTCACAAAAATCACAACAATAATCCTATGACATTCCCAAAGACAAGTAAGAAAGCAAAATTTACATGGAAATACAAACAAATTGGATAAGAAAAGCACAAAGAAAAGGCTTCATTTTTTACCTTCCCCAAAAACAGCAAATCTGATGTAACCAAAAGTTACTGCTTTTTATCAAGTTTTTAATACACCCGAAAAAACATCTTCACCAAAAGCCAAAACCCATTTCATCAATGGTAGCCATGAAAACATGAGTTTTTAATTGTAGATTGAAACTAAACTACAAATTTACGAAGAGTTTACATAAGTTGAGTAAAATTTACAAAAATTAAAATCAACCCATAATTCAAAATAAAACACTTATCACCAAATCATAAACCAATATAGGAACTAAACTTCAAATTAATGTAAACACTAAACCAATAGAACTTTAGGGAACTGTGACCTGCAGAATAACAAGAATGGAGTTAAGTCTAAGCATGGAGACAAAGTACAAGGCATACATTTTAAGAATGATACTGATGAAACCCGTGATGACCTGTCAGCTGTTTTATTGGCTAATATGGCTGTAGAAAAAGAAGTGTTGAATTGTCTTAGGGAACAGTTGGAGGATCTACGCAGGCAATTATTTGGAAAAGATCAACTTTTGAAAGAAGCGGAGGCGGCTAAGAATAAGATCAGTACTATACAATCACAAGTTAATGAGTTGAAACAATTAGCTGCTGAGAAGGATTCTCTTACTAAGTCAAGTCAATTAAAGGCTTGCAGCTTAATGATGCAAAGGTATCTCTTCTTGCTTCTTTACTCTCTTAGTTTATTTTTGGATCTTTTATACCCTATGATGAAATTCCTGAGGATTGCAACTGTTGTGTTAACTTCTTTATGCTATAGCTGATTAGTTGTTTGCATTGAGATGCTTTATGAGTCAATGATATAGATTATGAGTACGTATTATATTGATGCTTTGATGACCAAACATTGACCTATGTTGCACGAATAGGGTACCAAAGTGAGATACAAGTTAATAGTAAATAGTTAATAGTTAATCGTTAATAGTTAATAGTTAATAGTTAATAGTTTATAGTTTATAGTTTATAGTTTATAGTTATAGTTATAGTTATAGTTATAGTTATAGCTATAGTTATACTTATACTTATACTTATGCTTATGCTTATGCTTATGCTTATGCTTATACTTATACTTATACTCATACTCATACACTTACACTTACACTTACACCACTTACACTTACACTTACACTTACACTTATAGTTATAGTTACACTTATAGTTATAGTTACACTTATACTTATACTTATACTTATACTTATACTTATTCTTATACTTATACTTATAGTTATAGTTATAGTTATAGTTATAGTTATAGTTATATTTATAGTTATACTTATACTTAAACTTATACTTATAATTATACTTACACTTACACTTACACTTATACTTACACTTACACTTACACCACTTACACTTACACTTACACTTACACTTATAGTTATAGTTACACTTATATTTATCGTTACACTTATACTTATACTTATAGTTATACTTATACATATAATTATATTTATAGTTATAGTTATATTTATATTTATAGTTATAGTTATAGTTATAGTTATAGATATACGTATAGTTATACTTATAGTTATAGTTATAGTTATAGTTAGAGTTATACTTATACTTATAATTATACTTATACTTACACTTACACTTACACTTATACTTACACTTACACTTACACTTACACTTATAGTTATACTTATACTTATACTTATACTTACACTTACACCACTTACACTTACACTTATAGTTATAGTTACACTTATAGTTATAGTTACACTTATACTTATATTTATAGTTATAGTTATACTTATTCTTATACTTATACTTATAGTTATAGTTATAGTTATAGTAATAGTTATAGTTATAGTTATAGTTATACTTATACTTAAACTTATACTTATACTTATAATTATACTTACACTGACATTTACACTTATAGTTACACTTACACTTACACCAGTTACACTTACACTTATAGTTATAGTTACACTTATATTTATCGTTACACTTATACTTATACTTATACTTATAGTTATACTTATACTTATACTAATAGTTATAGTTATAGTTATATTTATAGTTATAGTTATAGTTATTGTTATAGATATACGTATAGTTATACTTATAGTTATAGTTATACTTATACTTATACTTATACTTATAATTATACTTATACTTATACTTACACTTATACTTACACTTACACTAACACTTACACTTATAGTTATAGTTATACTTATACTTATACTTATACTTATACTTACACTTACACTTATACTTACACTTACACTTACACTTACACTTACACTTACACTTACACTTACACTTACACTTATAGTTATAGTTATACTTATAGTTAAAGTTTTACTTATAGTTATAGTTATAATTATAGTTATACTTATACTTACACTTATACTTATACTTATGCTTATACTTATACTTATACTTATACTCATACTTATACATTTACATTTACACTTACACTTACACCACTTACACTTACACTTCCACCACTTACACTTACACCACTTACACTTATACTTACACTTGCACTTACACTTACACTTATAGTTATAGTTACACTTATACTTATACTTATACTTATAGTTATAGTTATAGTTATACTTATACTTATAATTATACTTATAGTTATAGTTATAGTTATAGTTATAGTTATACTTATAGTTATAGTTATAGTTATACTTATAGATATATACTTATAGTTATACTTATAGTTATACTTATACTTATACTTATACTTATACTTACACTTACACTTACACTTACACTTACACCACTTACACTTACCCTTACACTTACACTTATAGTTATAGTTACACTTATATTTATAGTTACACTTATACTTATACTTATACTTATAGTTATACTTATACTTATGCTTATACTTATAGTTATAGTTATAGTTATAGTTATAGATATACTTATAGTTATACTTGTAGTTATTGTTATACTTATACTTATACTTATATATTTATAATTATACTTATACTTATACGTACACTTATACTTACACATTTACACTTACACTTACACTAATAGTTATACTTATAGTTATCTTATACTTACACTTACACTTACACTTAAACTTATAGTTATACTTATACTTATACTTATACTTATACTTATACTTACACTTACACCACTTACACTTACACCACTTACACTTACACTTATAATTATAGTTACACTTATCGTTATAGTTACACTTATACTTATATTTATAGTTATAGTTATACTTATTCTTATACTTATACTTATAGTTATAGTTATAGTTATAGTAATAGTTATAGTTATAGTTATAGTTATACTTATACTTAAACTTATACTTATACTTATAATTATACTTACACTGACATTTACACTTATAGTTACACTTACACTTACACCACTTACACTTACACTTATAGTTATAGTTACACTTATATTTATCGTTACACTTATACTTATACTTATACTTATACTTATAGTTATACTTATACTTATACTTATACTTATAATTATACTTATACTTATAGTTTTAGTTATAGTTATAGTTATACTTATAGTTATAGTTATAGTTATACTTATAGATATATACTTATAGTTATACTTATAGTTATACTTATACTTATACTTATACTTATACTTACACTTACACTTACACTTACACACACTTACACTTACCCTTACACTTACACTTATAGTTATAGTTACACTTATATTTATAGTTACACTTATACTTATACTTATACTTATAGTTATACTTATACTTATGCTTATACTTATAGTTATAGTTATAGTTATAGTTATAGATATACTTATAGTTATACTTGTAGTTATTGTTATACTTATATTTATACTTATATATTTATAATTATACTTATACTTATACGTACACTTATACTTACACATTTACACTTACACTTACACTAATAGTTATACTTATAGTTATCTTATACTTATACTTATACTTACACTTACACTTACACTTACACTTACACTTACACTTACAGTTATAGTTATAGTTACACTTATAGTTATAGTTATACTTATAGTTATAGTTTTATTTATAGTTATAATTGTTATTATAGTTATACTTATACTTATACTTATACTTATACTTATGCTTATTCTTATACTTATACTAATACTCATACTTATACACTTACACTTACACTTACACCACTTACACTTACACTTACACTTATAGTTATAGTTACACTTATAGTTATAGTTACACTTATAGTTATACTTATTCTTATACTTATACTTATAGTTATGTTTAATAGTTATAGTTATAGTTATAGTTATAGTTATACTTATACTTATACTTAAACTTATACTTATACTTATAATTACACTTACACTTATAGTTATAGTTACACTTATAGTTATAGTTACACTTATACTTATACTTATACTTATAGTTATACTTATTCTTATACTTATACTTATAGTTATATTTAATAGTTATAGTTATAGTTATAGTTATACTTATACTTATACTTATACTTAAACTTATACTTATACTTATAATTACACTTACACTTACACTTACACTTACATTTACACTTACACCACTTACACCACTTACACTTACACTTACACTTACACTTATAGTTATAGTTACACATATAGTTATAGTTACACTTATACTTATACTTATACTTATCTTATACTTATAGTTATACTTATACTTATACTTATAGTTATAGTTATAGTTATAGTTATAGTTATACTTATACATATACTTATACTTATACTTATACTTATATTTACACTTACATTTACACTTACACTTACACTTACACTTACACTTATAGTTATTGTTATACTTATTCTTATAGTTATAGTTATAGTTATACTTATAGTTATAGTTATAGTTATAATTATAGTTATAGTTATAGTTATATTTATAGACTTATAGTTATACTTATACTTATACTCATACTCATACTCATACTTATACACTTACACTTACACTTATAACATTTACACTTACACCACTTTCAAATACTTCCTCTCTGATCTGACTTAATCATCGGCGGCCTTTTCCGGGACATCAGCCCCCGGTTTAGTCTTTTTTGTGGTTGCAGGTACACCACTTGCGGCAGATAGATCATAACGCTTCGCTTAATTCGAAGGTACACCATTCTCTCCCTTTTTTTCTTTATTATTTATTATTTATTATTTATTATTTATTATTTATTATTTATACACTTCCTCTCTGATTTGACTTAATCATCGGAGGGTTTTTCCGGGACATCAGCCCCCGATTTAGTCTTTTTTGTGGTTGCAGTTGCGACAGATGGATCATCACGCTTTGCTATTTATTATTTATTATTTTTTATTATTTATTATTTTTTATTTTTTATTTGACTTAATTCGAAGGTACACCATTCTCTCCCCTTTATTATTTATTATTTATTATTTATTATTAATTATTTTTTATTTTTTATTTTTTATTTTTTATTTTTTATTTATTATTTTTTATTTTTTATTGATTATTTATTATTTTTTATTTATTATTTATTTTTTATTATTTATTATTTATTATTTATTATTAATTATTTTTAATTTATTTTTTGTTGTTGTTTTTGTTGTTGTTCTGATTGTGATTGTGATTGTAATTATGATTTGTGATTTGTTATTGTGATTGTGATTGTAATTGTGATTGTGTTTGTGATTGTGATTCTGAATTATTTATTATTTATTATTTATTATTTATTATTATTAATTTATTTCTTTTGTTGTTTTTATTGTTTTTCTGATTGTAATGGTGATTGTGATTGTAATTGTGATTGTGATTGGGATTTGTGATTTGTGATTTGTGATTGTGATTGTGTTAAGATTGTGATTGTGATTGTGATTGTGATTGTGATTGTGATTTGTGATTTGTGATTTGTGATTGTTATTTATTATTATTATTCGTCCTCTCTACTCTGACTTAATTATCAGAGGGCTTTTCTGGGACATCAGCCCCCGGTTTAGTCTTTTTTGTGATTGCAGGTACACCACTTGCGGCAGATGGATCATAACGCTTCGCTTAATTCGAAGGTACACCATTCTCTCCCCTTTTTTCTTTATTATTTATGATTTATTATTTATTATTTATTATTTATTATTTATATTTATTATTTATTATTTATTATTTATTCATTATTATTTATTATTTATTATTTATTATTTATTATTTATTATACTTCCTTTTTACTCTGACTTAATCTTCGGAGAACTTTTCCGGGAAATCAGCCCCCGGTTTAGTCTTTTTTGTGATTGCAGGTACACCACTTGCGGCAGATGAATCATAACGCTTCGCTTAATTCGAAGGTACACCATTCTATCCCTTTTTTTCTTTATTATTTATTATTTATTATTTATTATTTTTATTTATTATTTATTATTTATTATTTATTATTATTATACTTCCTCTCTT
>JPXE02000241.1:0-25608 GCA_000753965.2 Amaranthus hypochondriacus | reverse complement strand
GAAAGAAGTAATTATTTAAATTCTCTAGGACACATTGTCATTATATTTTGTTACTATCTTTTTAATTTTATTTTTATTGAAAAGGAGTAAACCACATTCTCACCATCATCTTCCCCACATTCTCACCATCATCTTCACCATTCTCACACCATCATCTTCACCATAACTTTTCACTTTAACAATCACTCAAAAACAGAATTAATAAAACAATAATGAAAAATATGAAGTTGAAATAAAACCAAAATTCACTACCATATGTAAATCGCCTCCTCTTCCGCCAAACATCACCACTGTTTTCACCTTAACAATCATCATCTAGTTTGTTATCCATCCATAAATCAAATCGTATACACTTAAGAAACTAAAATTCAACCCAGAAAAATAAATTAAGATTTTACTACTAAGAAAAATAAAATTACGAAAAATAAAAAAAAAATCCCAATCAATAAATTAAGCATAGATAAATAACTTGTTTAATATTAGTTGGAGAATACTACTGGTTTGTTTATAAATCAAGCATAGTTTTTAGTTTGTGTGAAATTACAGGGAAGGGAAAGAGATGGGAGAAGGGGAAGGGAAGGGGAAGGGAAGGGGAATGGGTTAATGGTATTGGGATGTGTATACAAGATTTTTTAGTGTTTAATTTTTAATTTTTTAATTTTTATATTTTAAATTAAAATTAAAATACAACTCTAATCAAGAATTTGTGATTTTCCAAAAAAAAAAAAACACTTGTCTCTTACTTCGGATATATAAAGCTGTCACATAATTAATTTATCATATAGTTAAATTGAGAAAAATAATAGAAAAACTCAAAGGAAAAAATATTAAGCATAGATAAAGTATTTATATTATGTGACAAATGAACGGTAACATCAAAACAAATGTAAAATATTTATATTTATATTTATATTTATACTTATATTTGTGACATAATTATAGAAATCAACAAATTATATTTTATTGTGTTTAATTATTTTCTCTCTCATACTTCCAATACAATCATTACTTCACACTACTACTATTTAATTATTTTTCTCTCAAACTTCCAATACAATCATTACTTTACACTACTATTTAATTAAAATAATACCCATTACAAACCAAAGATTCTATCTACCTTAATATTTGTGAAAAACTCAAAGTGGAAGAACAAATAAGATCGGAGGAGTAGTTTTTTATAAATCACATTGTCGTGGGTCAAGTTCGGTTGTAACTTATGCTTATATCAATGGTGGTGAAAGTGAATTTTAATTCTTACAAGGGGAAGTGGGAACGGAAACGGGAAATGAAAAGAAAATGGGTCAATAGGATGGGATGTACGGTTTTACTTTTTATTGTTTAATTTAAATTTTTATATTTATAATTCTAAAATTTGAAAAAACTTTATAATTTTAGTAACATTATTCACTAGGCCATGTACAACTTGTTTATTATTATATAATATATTGTCAGAAAATATTAAAATTGATGTAATAATATGTAAAATTACAACGAAAGCATACTTATTAGTAGTTTTATTAACCTTTAGTTTTTTACTTTATCAAATTATATTTATTAATTTTTAGTTTTTTACTTTACCAAATCTACATCGATACTATTTGTTTTTTTGAAATCAAAGCAAAAGATATTATTACTTGCTTAAATTGAAAAGTACAATGCAAAGTCATCAAGCCACGAGAGACCCGAATTGAGCCAAACATTTGAACAAATAGTTGAACGACCATTTGGCTAAACGATGGCCACACGATTAGCTTCCCTATAGCAAAAGCTAAAAGATATATTGAGGGGACCCGATATAGACTCTAATACATTGTCCACGAGCACTTGATTATGGAAAGCACGATTGATCTTCCGTTGCAAAGCATGGACAACCGTTTTTTGCTTTAGCAAATTATACTTATTGTACATTTTACTTTAGCAAATTATTACTCATTAGTTTTTAGTTTTTTGCTTTAACAAATTTTACATAATAGATAAAGTATTTATATTTATAATGAAAATCTTTACCAATTACAACAAATGTTAAGTATTTATAATAATAATAATAATGTTGTCAATTAGTTAAATTATGTAATTTGAATTGAAAAAAATATTAATTCCACAATTCAATCACAAATCGATCACAAAGTTTATACTAGTAATATTGAAAAAAATATATTTATAATAATAGTAATGTTAAGGATTTCATTTGTACAAGTATTTGTGACATAGTAGAAATCGATCACAAATTACATTTCATTGTGATTAAAATAAGAATTTAGTCTTTATACTCTTTTCTATTTAATCATAGCAATTTCAAAATTTATAAAAATAAAGATCGAAATTCTTAAAATATTTCATTTAAAAATTATTAAGTAAATAAGTCAAAAAAGTATCGCCCGAAGTCGACTTGTACCCGATTAGTTTAGACCCAAAATTGACCGTCACCCGACTCGAGAACAACCCATACCCGAGATTAACCCGACAATATGGTTAGCCGAACTCAACTTGGACCCGACCTATTACAATGCGAACTCGTCTTTAACCCATAGGTACTCGGTATAATCCCACCCGGAAGGATCCATAATCAACAATGTATAATCCAACCTATTACAATGCGAACTCGTCTTTACTTTAACAATGTGGTTAACCAAACTCGAATTGCACATAACTTGTTACGTTTCGAACCCGACCCAAAATAACTTGTTTAATATTAGTTTTTTACTTAGCAAATTATACTTGATAGTTTTTACCACGCCCTACACCGACTACCTACACAAACTACCTACATCGACTACAAGTCTACAACTTTATTATTAGTTTTTTAGCATATTGTACTTATTTTATATTTTAATTTAACAAATTATACTTCTTGGTTCTTAGTTCTTCACTTTATTAATTATTATTATTATTATTATTATTATTATTATTATTATTATTATATTATTATTATCCAACTTTTACCGTTTAAATCTTTCTTATTATTATTCCTAATATTATATCATTTTTTGAAATAAATAGGTAATTAAAAAATAAAAATATTTTTAAAGGATAAAGAAGGTAAAGTAAAACAAATTAAAAAAAGGAAAAAAATATTAAAAAAAGTTATTTATTCTCCAAAAAATAAACAAACCAGTAGTATTCTCCAACTAATAATGCTATTTTGAATTTTTGTTAGAAGAAAAACCCTTCCTTTTCCCAACCACAATTCCATCTTTCCCAGGAAACAATTTTCCATAAGAAAATAAATGTTTTCTTTGATTCCCAAAATGTGTATCTATTATAAACCAAAAGATCAATAATCTATTATCTCATACCTCATACCCAATTAGTATCCCTACAATGAGCTCTAATATCTCACCATACAAGAGTTTCTCTCCAATGAGTTCTAATATTTCACCTTACAAAAATTTGTATGATGATACAATGTTTGAATACAATAAGCAAACAATTGAAATGAAGGAATTTTTGAAACGATTAATTGGGCTAGGTTTTGCTCCAGTGATGAAGGATGTTATGTTACAAGAATATCCTCTTGCTAATATGCTTAAAATGCTTGGTGAAGAAGTGTGCCTTTCTCCTATAAGTGAAACTGGTCAAGTATTTATTCATTCTCCGAAATTTAAGAGTCAAAAATCAAAGAGTCCAAATCTGAAAAAAAAATTGTTTGAAGGAACTTCTCCATCAACCAAGAAGACAAAAATTACAAATGACATTGGTGGAGCATCAAAAACTGAAGATTTTATTAATCTGGAATCTGAATGAGGTTTTAGCATCATATGGTTTGGGAGTGTTGGCTTTGGTTTTGTTTTGAAGATGAAATATTATAAGCTACTTTTTTTGAGGATATTATTATAAACTATGATGCATCTATGTTTATCTATTGTGATTTTTGGTTTTTAGCTTTTTAATGTTAATGGCTGGGAGTATTATGTAATGTTTAATGAATGAAATGAATATTTAATATTATATAAAGTATAATGTTTTCTCTTCTCTTTTAATGACTTTAATATCTTTTTTTTTCAATTTCCATGGTTTTTGATTTATTTTGAATATATTGCATAGTTTTTAACTCTACCATTTATGTTAAATTTTTTGTTTTTTTTTGAGCTAATTTTTTGTTTTGTTTTCGGCTAATGTGATTTTTTAAAATCACTTTTATTTTGATCTTCAAAAATTACTTTTATTTTTGTGTTGGTTGCTGGAAATTGAATAGTTGTATAAAAAAAATTCATTGAGTGAAAAGTGAGTAATGAGTTTTTAACTCTACCATTTATGTTAAATTTGAAGGGTTTTTTTGGTTTAGATTTTTTTTCTTTTAATTTTTTCTTTTAATCTTGATTGCATTTCAAACTATCTTTAAAAGTAAAACAATGGATCTCTTTTGCTTGGCTTGATTTAAATTTTTGTGGGTTATCTTTATTTATTGTTTCTACTTTTGTATTTGGTGATTTGGGGCATTCTTAGAGATGATGATTGCAACTAGTGGTAGAGGATAATTCATAATAGTGGTGTGTCCGTGTGAAGGGTGGTGAAGAAAAGAGCGGGTTGTAGTCATGATGGTCGAGGATGTTTGCAGGGTCGTTCATGGTGGTGAAAGGGTGTAGTCTTGATTCTTGAAGATGAAGATGGAAGGAGAATAGGAGATGACCAACTTTTGAGCATTTGTTAAAAACTTTTGACTTTTTGAGCAAATAATAATTAAATGTGGAGAGGTGATGAGTCACATTGGTACTCTAAAATACTTTAATAACTTGTCTCCTCTGCTTTAATTGATAGTTTTTTTTTGATTTATTTGATAGTTCAAAATTTTGAATAGCATATTTTAAATATTAAACAGTTAAATTCATATTAAATGTCATAGAAAATAGACAGAGAAAGTAATTGATGTTAAATGTTAAAAATACACAAAAAAAATTTCTTTTTCCAAGATGTTATATGTTAAAAAAAAATTATTCATAGAAAGTAATCGATCCCAAATCGTATCTCGATCCGAAACAAAACGTACCGCAAGTCAAAAATCGCGACCCGAAATTTTTACGTTCCCACCTCAAAATTTGAACATTGGTGAATTGCGTTCCCGATCCCGTTCCGCGATCCGGAACGTACCACGATCTTGGCAACATTGGTGAATTTCCTTCTTTTATTAATAGTGCCAAAGAAAAGAAATGGGATTTGGATTTCTAAGATTATTGATACGTCCCATGTCAAATTTCATCAATCATCATCATCAACTCATTCTCCCCAAATTGCTTGACTCAATCCTTAAGCATCAACAATAATCCAAAATAATTACGACTTTATCTATGCTTTTATAATTACGACTTTTATTTATGCTTTTTTATATAGAGATTTTAGGAAGTTGAACATACACAATATAACGAAAATCCAAAATAAATAACTTAGTACTAAATAATTTAATATTACAAATGCTAACCAACAAATGCTTATTAATTTACTAAAATTGTAATACACTTTCAATTTCCGCAACTTAGCAACTTATGTTGATCTAAATTTTTTTTCACCTCCTTTTTGTGGGTCCATATAGTTTGAACCTAATCTTTTTTCACCTCCTTTTTGCGGGTCCATAGTGTTTGAACCTGTTAAAATGGTCATCATAATATTTACGTATATACATTTGAAAATCATCTACTAATCAAGAAATTTAGTCGATTTATGGCTACTTACTTGACATTACTTGCATGACGTGAAACGGGGGATGCGATGTCATAAAATTTCCATATGTACTTGTAGAAGGCCGAACAATCTTCAAGGGAAAATAAAATAAAATTGTGACAAAGGACATTTGTGTAACTGAACAAAATGCAATTTATTGCTATGTCAACTTACTTGTGTTGCATGATTGTAACCCATAGAGTATCCGAACGGTGATTGTGGATAATTGTGTAACTGTATGAAATGCAATTTAATACTATATTATTTTATCTTTTTAATTACACCTAAATTATTTTGCAACTAATGTATGAGAATAATACTTACTTGTGCATTAGAGCTAGATGCATAATTTGACATTGGCGATGGATAATGCATTATTGGTCCCTGTAAAAAAAAAACATTAAAAGTGAATATCTCATATGAATAAAAACTGCATTTGACATTATAGAAGATTTTGTTTTAACCTGTCCATAACCATAGTTGCTTTCTAATGTCTGATATTGTGGATTATTTTTCCTTGAATGATGATCATTTTTATACCCTTTTCTGTGAGTTGGTTGTTTTCCTCTTTGTCTACGGTCTTTCGGGTCTTTCACCTTCTCTTGATTATTCACACCTTCATCTGGACCATTTTGAACATCATTTTGCAATTGGGATGGATGTCTTCCATAAACCTTACCAATTATATCAATACTATGTGGTTCTTCTTGACATTCTTTAGCTGATGCCTTCAATTGTTTTTTTGCATTGCGTAATATTTCCATAAACATTAAATATGATTTATCATCAACGGTGGCCATGGTGGAAATCTCCTCAAATTCCTTATGCAAATTAAGGTATCTCTCCGCTGTAGGATTTTTATCAGGTGCATAATATGGCACTGAGATTTTGTTATAGTCCCTCAATATATCCTTTCTCCATCGAGATAAAATGTATTTTTCTGGAACACATGCAACATCCTCTTGGTGATATACTCGTACTATGTGACTGCATATTATACCTCGAAACTCAAAATTCTTACAATCACATTTAACATCAAATGATACTCGATCAAGGGTCACCTTATTTTGTCGTAGGAATGGCCATTTAGCCCTTTTCGTAACCACATCGTACACACATGATCTTCCATCATCTTCAACTTTTTTCGCACTAGTATATGTGACCAAGCGCACTTGTTCTTGAAACTCTTCAAATTTCTTTGATGTGTATAGCCTTTGAAATACACTTTCAATGACATATTCGGTGAGGGGTAAAGTTGGCTTATTATTCGACCGAAATGTTTCTAACTCTTCGTCATTTGCTCGTTTTCCAAGAGCAAGACAATATTGTTGAACAAATTCTCTCAGTGTGGTATTAAGGTGCACAAAAGATTTGAAAAAATTATTCATACTCTCACTACGTTGTGTGCTCGACATTCCAGCCCAAAAGTCATCCTTGAAATAAACCGGAACCCATCGATGCCTCAAATTAAACATTTCATTAAACCAATTCACCTCCTTTAACTTATATTTTTCACCAATATCTTCCCATCGTTTCTCAAATTCTTCAATACTTAGAGAATCATGAAGAGCTTGTCGCATTTTTTTCCGAATCTTATCACTATTAGAGTTGAAATTCAAATGCTTCTTTGCATTTCTCATGATATGCCAAATGCACCATCGATGCTTTGTCTTCGGAAAGACATCCTTAATTGCATTACCTACAAATTAGATAAACATTAAAATCATTTTACAAGGAAAAAATTGACGTTCATAAGTGAAATTAAATTTTACCTATGGCCATGCATTGGTCAGTTAGGATGCATTCAGGAGCTTTTTCCGACATACATGCTAAAAAGGTCTTGAACAACCAAATATAGTTATCGGTATCCTCACAAGAAATAAGAGCACAACCTAGCAAAGTCGATTGTCCATGCTGATTTACTCCTATGAATGGGCAAAAAGGCATTCTATACCTATTTTTCAAGTATGTGGTATCGAATGTAATCACATCTCCAAATACTTTATAGGCAGCCCTGCATCTTCCATCTGCCCAAAAGACATTTTTAAGCGATCCATCATCATTTGTGTCATACATATAAAAGAAGTTTGGGTCTTTGGTGGACATTTCTATAAAATGCTTCTCCATAGCTGCAAAATCTCCTTCTTGAAGAGACAAACGCCTATATTTAGTCACTAAATTTCTACAATCTTTTTCGGAGAAAGGTACTTTGCCATATCCTCCATATCTCACTGCAAATGTTGCATAGTTTCGACCGATGGGTATCCCAGCCATTTCATTTGTCATGATAATCTCTTTGTTGTGGGGACTAATAAATCGGTAATTAGACATGAATTTTGAATTTAAGGGGTCCAAGGAATGATTATGCTCTAAAACCACAGTAGTAAGTTTCCATTGCCCACTTTTCTTATCGAGTGTCGCATTTATCTTAGCTTGACAACCAGTAATCTGAGACCGTGATGGTTTTGTTGGGTCCTTGCCTCTAGGAATAAACTTCCCTTCTTTTGTACATGCTAGCCTCAACCTTGTGCATTCATTGTTATCTGTACACTTAACTCCTTTGTCACTCTCTCGACTTCTTATTTTCATTTGAAAGCCACTTTCCTTGGCGAAATTATGATAGAATTCAATCACCTTCCCACACGATGCAAATAACATTCCTTCTCGTGGAGGATTAGAAGGTTGTGATGCTGAATGAAGGATATCGTTGTCTTGTTTTTGAGTGGTGTCTGCATCATCTTCCATTACATTAGTATTACCTTCTATTTGATTCTCAAAATTTAACTCATGGTTGTAGTCTATATCAGAATCCTCGTAATCGTCATCTTCATCAGAGCTTCGATCAATATGATCTTCACTGGTGTACTCAATATTGAGATCGATCATGGTCGCTATGTGATCTTATTTGCACCTACATGTGATATACAATTAGGATATTTGCACGTCTTATATCAGACATTTGATCAAATTAATAGATAATCCTCATAATACCAACATTATGTACCCTTGAATTTAAATTTTAGTCCAAATTTTAACAATAATTATCTCCAAAAATAACAAAAAAAATACCCTAAAGTTTTAGAAAAAAACCTAACTTTAAATTTTTTGATAAAAAGCAGTTTAAATTCTCAATGTCTTACAATTTGAATAGAATACAATTGTCTATAATTTACCTAACTCATTCCTAATCTTCCTATAATCTACTATTACAATTTGAATAGAATACAATTGTCTATAATTTACCTAACTCATTCCTAATTTTCCTATAATCTACTATTATCAAATTTACTAAAAGCTATTAATTAAACTCTATTTTTTTGTTGAATATTTTAATTAAATTCTATTAATTTTAAGAAATGATAGGTAATTTTACATTTGAATAAGAACAAAAATATATTTAAAGAATTAGAAAATTTTACATTTGAATAAGAAATTATGGGTAATTTCGTTGTTAGTTTCTACTTACCAAGTGTTAAATTGGGCAATCATTCCTAATTTTCCTATAATCTCATCACCCTTTGTACATTTTCCTACCAAAATGGAAAAAAACCAATTATCTTCTCCAAATTTAGTATTCCATCAAACTAAATGACAGAAAACTAACCTTCCATTGTGTTTTCCGCCAGATAATGTTTTCCATGAAAAATTAATTTACATGAAAATTGATTTTTGTCTAACTAAACTTCGCCTAAAATTATAGGGGTACAGTATCTCAAAAAAAAAAAGAAAAAAAAATTATTGGGGTACAGAAGAAATAAATGCCGGTACATGTAACAGATGCAAATTAGACAAAAGCAAGGTATGCAGACAGCAAGTGTAGTCTTATTCTCAATTCTTGAATTAGCAATTCAAGTACAAAAAGTAAACCTATATATACAAAAGTGTACTAGCATGGTTATTGCACATGGAGTAATATATGGAATAATATATTTATCAATTAAACCTATTATAAATAATCTATTTCATCAAGAACTCAATATTTCTCATAAATATACTATTATAATTAAAATTCTTATCATCTTTACAATTATACATAAAAATGATAGATTGTGTACCTTTTGTAGTTCAATAGCAAGCCAATAAATATCACTTTAGTTTGGAGTAGTAAGATAAAATAAATTATAAGCAACAATGGAGCATGGAGTAGAAGACAAAATCAAAATGAAAGTGAAAAGTTCATATTGAAAAAACAAAGTTTAATTTTCTGAGTTATTAATGATTGTATTGTTATTTTAAATATATTTAAATAATTTGCATAGTTTCAAGACACTATTAATGTAGTTTTATTATTATGTATTTAATGTTCTTTACATGGATAATACCAAAATCAGATTTTTACTATTATTGCCACCTGTGCTGACACTAGATGCCATTTAAGCTGCCACCTCATGCGGGTAGCCAACCCAGTGGGTTGATCTAGCTACACCCGTTGAAATTTGCTTCTTAACATTTAATGACACTTATCAAGTTGAGTTGTGTCTTGAAAATACCACAACCGACTTCAACAGCTGTTTTCTCATGTTTTTGAGCAGATTCAGGCTTTTTACAGAACAAAAAAGTTGTAGATCTTTTCGAGTAGATGTCCGTAGCCTTAAAAAACGTCTGATTTGGAGTCCGTATGAGTGAGATTTGTCCGTTTTAAAACTGGTGCGTCAAATACTTCGCGAGTAACGATTATTTTCGTTCGCCTCCAATTTTCTCATTTCGTCCAACTCTATTTTTAATCAAAAATCCTACAAAATATTAATAAAATTTTATAGGTGTAGATATTAATTCATAAATTAAATATTCACTAAATATTAGATATTATTTAATAAACGTAATAAAATTATACGTAAAGAGGAATAAAAATAGTATAACTTTTAGCACTTAACACTACTTCTCAATCCCCTACATCACCAAAACCAGACTCACCCACACCATTCCATATTTCATCACAATCACCACTACCTATTCCCACATCACCACACCCAACTGATTTTGATGATGATCACTCTACTGTCCCTCCACCTCCTACTACCCTTGCTCATTTACTATGCAAAGTCCTTGACTTACAGTCTCAACTATGTGCCTTTCAAAGTGAAGTCCGTGTCTCACTCACCTCTCTTGTAGATCAGCTGACCCAGATGGAATCACGTCTTGGTGCAAAGCTAGATACGGTTGAAGTGCAGACGGAGTATATTGATGAAGAGACTGCTCCCTGATTCCTTCTTCTGAAAATGTAATATTTGATAGTTTGTTGGCCACACCGTATGTCTGTATTAACTAAACACTCTTTTATCTTTGCTTTTCTTTGAAGTACTAGCTGGGGTACGAAACTATTAATTTTCTATGCCATTAAATCACTATGCTACTATCCTTAATCTACTATCCTTCATGTTTTGGTCTATGCTGTTTATTTGCGTGCATATCTTGATTCATGTTTTGGCATTTGCTTGCTTAGTTTGCTGCTTACTATCTCAATTTATCTAATGCTTGCCTTAGTGCTGTGGATTGATAAAACCCCTACTTTTTGACTGATGTCAAAAGGGGGAAGAAAGGCAAACAAACTTAATTGAATTCCTGTGATTACTTATGCTTTATACTTAGTCTTGTTGGTTAGTTCTCTATTAAATTGGTTAGTTTTCTTTATGTTGGTGTTGAACATTATGTTTTGGTTTAGTAGATTACATACTGTTCTTAAACTATTGTGTTTACTGTTTTATATAGTTGTTTTTTTTGATTTATTATTATACGTGATTTTGAAAACTTAAGTCATGTTTAACCACATGATTTTTGACAAGTTTTAAAATTTTATTTATTAGAGTAATATGCGTATTTAGGAGTTTAGTAAATTATTTGTAACGATTTAATTTACTAAATATGTTTGAACTTGTGATTAATCTCTAGCATGTTCAAGTTATATGTTTTACTCTATGTTTTACTTAAGTTTGCTTATTAAGTTTGTCATCATCAAAAAGGGGGAATTTGTTGGCCCAGTTGGTTTTGATGATGACTTAAACTTTTATAAACAAACAAATTGTCTTTGAGATTGTTTTGATAGGTCATATATCCGATTAATTAAGATCGTCGATAGCACCTAAAAAGTTATGGAAGAACATTACAAGTCTACGTCATGTGCTAGAAGTCATATAGGAACAGTTCCAGATTAGTCAAAATCGAAGACTGTCCAAACGGAGACAATGCAGTGTTCCCAGCGCAACTGGTCAGAGAAATGGTCAACGAGATATTAAGAAAATAAATTTTTAATTTTTAATTTTTCTTTTTATTTAGTTGTACGGGTGAAAAACTAGTTAGCATAAGGATTTAATTTGGCAAATAAAATAAATAACCCTTAAAATAGTAAATCCTAAAATAGCTCCTTAAAAATAGGATCTTATCTATTTTTAGTTAAAAGGCCCATAGGTACTTGGAGTAACCTCCAAGTATTCTATCCGTAACCCTCATATACCGAGCCTACTACTCCCACACCTTGGGATCATGGGCTTATGGGTTTAAGGGCTCTCATGAGTGTATAAATAGAAGAAGAAAACCGGCACATAAAAAGAGAGACACAAAAACGAAAAATCAGTCTAAGTGCCCAGAAATTTTCGTGAGTTCTAAATCAAGAAAAGGAAATTTTAAATGCTTTTAATTCCCAATTAATCCATTAAATATTTCCTTGTGCTATTCTTAGTTTTTACATCCAATTTGAGAATTCTTTTGTACGGGTTTTATTGAGTGTGTAAACTTAGACTTGGGGAAGTCTAAGGGGGAATTAGAGAATCTTGTGTAAAGAGAGAAGAAAAGTGAGAAGGAGAATTCAAGAAGGAGAAGTAGAATAGGCCTAGAGAAGAGAAGAGAAGTTTTATGTAATAAAAAGTGTAATTACATAAAATATCAATAAGAGAAGTTGAAATCCCTAGTGGGTCGTGGCTTTCTTTCTTTGGCCAAGAAAGTTTTCCAAGTTAAATCTTTGAGTTCTTTATATTTCTCTTTATTGCTTTAAGTATTTTTCATTGAGAAATTTCGCAAGAAACAAGGCGAAAAAAATACGACTAAAGGCGACACAACAATTCACCCCCCCCCCTCTTGTTGCATTCTATATCTCTAAGTGTTTCTACACCGAGATAATATTCTAACCCTTAATATTTAAAATTCGTATCCTTGATAACAAATAAAAAAGTTGATATTAATAGAACTTGTATTGAGACAAATCAAACGAGATCCCACTTGGCTATATTTTAACTTATATAGCTGGCCAGTTGGATAACTGGTACCAAAGCTTTTTTTTTTGCGGTGAAAAACGATGAAACTTATTGAACACGACTTACTTATTCCTGTATTTTTTCATCATTATTTCCACTATAGTCGTAATAACATTTAATGCACGTACCTGGCACAAGAAAATCCCCCTAAAGAACAAAAACTAATCTCTGCCAATTAAATAATTATATATTAGAACTTGTTAGGATTTTCTTGATAAATAACTATATATTAAAACTTGCTACGACTTTCCCTGGGGTTGTGCATAATATAAGCAAGATGAATTGTGAGTCAGCCTACAATGTAAAGATATTAGCAGTTGCCAGAATGTATGATGACACGAGACATTTATTTGGAGAGTGTACATACTCAGATGATATATATCTTTAGAATATTAATCGATTATATTATGTCCTAAAACAAATTAGGAAATAATATAGTAAAATGAATAGTAAAACAACATAAACAAGAATTAACTCTTTAATAAACAATCTTTCTGGCAATAACATTTACTGGAGACCATTTGTCGGCAGCCTATCTTTGTTTGGAACCATGTGTTCTTGACTACAAAGACCTATTTCCTTTTAATTAAGAGTTTTAAGAAGACGAGAGTGTTCCCAGATGAAGCATAGATCCAGAACAAATAATGCTAGGAAAAAAATACGGTGTTAGGAACAAAATCAACGCAAAATGTATTTTAATATCAAAATTGCCAAAGAAGGGGAATACTCGTTGACAAAAATATTTTCGTGTAAAAGGATACAATATCATGTAAATATGTTCCTAACAAGTACTTGTTACCAGACTTATTCCCAACAAGAAAATTAGTTTTTGCCATTTATAATGATTTAGTATAAATTATTTATCTTACACAAATATTGTACACAATTAGATAATAGTTCACATTTCTCTATTATAGATTTTACCCATAAAACTGTAATTGGTATGATTATTTAAAGTAATGTTCTAGAAAATTTTATATACATCATTTGATTACAAATAGAGGTGTTCAACGGGGCGGGTCGACCCAATGGGTCAAGGGTCGGGTCAATTTTAACGGGTCACTAATGGGGCGGGTCATTAACGGGTCGGGTCAATATTGGGCTTTACTATAATGGATCAATAAAGGGTCATTAAAGGGTCATAATAGGGTCGGGTCAATATTGGGCTTTACTATTTAAGCAATGAGTTTACCTGATTTTTCCTTTTTTCCTCTTCACTATTTTTTTTGCTATACCAAAATGTGTTTACCAAATTAATCAATACTATTTTTTCCCCCAAATTAATCAACAAGAACCCTAGCTTCGTAAATTTCAATCGATTAATCTAGCTGAAGGTATGATTTTCAATGTTTACCAAATTATTTATATTGAATATACCGGCCCTATACGTAAGAGGAAAAAAAATTCGAAGGTTTGGATTGAGTTTCAAGAAATAGCTGATGTAAAAGGTATGGTAGTTTCTGCAAAGTGTTCACATTGCAATTTAATTTTAGTCGCCGGTTCTAATAGTGGCACATCTCATTTAAAACGACATTTGTTAAGGTGTCCAAAAAGACCAGAGGGCTTACAAATTGGGGATGGGGGTGATGAGGAAGATGGGGATGCTTTTGTTTTTGATATGAATGTGTTAAAAAACAATATTTTGTTCTATGTTGTGGAAGACAACCACCCTTTGTCAACTGTTGATGAAAAAGGGTTTAGGCGCATGTTATATAGTGCAACCCCTGAATTTGT
This sequence comes from Amaranthus hypochondriacus, assembly GCA_000753965.2. Classification (NCBI taxonomy): domain Eukaryota; kingdom Viridiplantae; phylum Streptophyta; class Magnoliopsida; order Caryophyllales; family Amaranthaceae; genus Amaranthus; species Amaranthus hypochondriacus. The sequence goes on along the minus strand of JPXE02000241.1, from coordinate 10,969 downwards.
TCCGTTTGGTAGAGCCACGTTGACTAGGGATCTTTTTGCCTACTACTATTCGGAGAGGGAGAGTTTAAAAAAGGCTTTACTTGAGGCACCCGGTCATATTTGTTTGACTACTGATAATTGGAAAGCATCACACTTAAAGCAACATTATATTTGTGTAACTGCACATGTTGTAGATAAAAACTGAAAGTTGAACAAAAGAATCCTAAGATTTAGGGGTTTGTCACCTCCTTATGATGGGGAAAATGTTGCTGAAGAAATTTGGATGTTCTTAAATCAATGGAACTTAGAACATAAGGTGATGAGTTTAACAGTAGACAATGCTTCATATAATGACTTGATGATTAGCCATTTAAAGTATCGTCTCATGGGGAGGGGGATGTTGGTGGGTAGCGGTCGATTTTTTCATATAAGATGTTGTGCTCATATAATCAATTTGATTGTTCAAGCCGGTTTAGCTTTGATTGATGACAATTTAGAGATGATAAGTAAATTGGTGAAAATGGTTACAAAATCTCCCTCTAGGAGTAAAGAATTTTATGACAAGGCTACTACTCTCCATTTAAATGATAAGAGAAAATTGAGTTTGGACGTGAAAATTCGATGGAACTCAACTTTTATAATGCTTGACAATGTTTTATATTACAAAGATGTGTTTGATAGTTTGGGGTCAGTGAACATTTATTTCAAACCTCTTGTACCTTCAAGCTCTGATTGGGATAAGTTAAAAGTAATTCATAATTTTTTGAAATTTTTTTATGAGGTGACATGCACTTTTTCTTTGGTTAAGTCCCCTACCTCAAATTTGTATATGAAAGGCGCATTTATGGTGCATAGATGTTTACATAAGGCAAAAAATAGTCCTCATGAATATTTGGCCGAGATGGTTAAACCAATAATGTTGGTTAAATTTGACAAGTATTGGTCCGAATATAACATCAACATCTCATGTGCGGCCGTCCTTGATCCTAGGTTTAAGGTTAAATTTGTTGAATATTGCTTGAGTAAGGGGTTAGGAAATGATGTGGCTTTAAAACAAGTGGAAGAAGTGTTGACTACCTTGAGGACTTTGTACAATGAGTATAAGTTACAAGGTTCAATATCACCTATTGTTCCCCCTCAAAGATAGGTTGATGAGCATAATATGTTTCACGACTTTGAAAGTTTTACGTCACAAGGTGGAAATGATGAATCTAGAAAGTCACAGCTTGATATGTATTTAGCCGAGCCACGTGTTGATTTCCATTCCGATTTGGATGTATTAGAATATTGGCATTCTTCTTCGATAAGGTACCCTGAGCTCTCGATTATGGCACGAGATTTACTTAGTATTCCTGTTAGCAGTGTAGCGTCAGAATCTGCATTTAGCATTGGAGGGAAAACAATATCTCCTAATCGTAGCTCATTAAAGCCGAAAATAGTTCAAGCCTTAATATGTGTGCAAGATTGGCCCCGTCAGGATGATGAGTTTCATTTGGACATCGGAATCGATTACTCTTTTAATAAGACAAACAAAGAAGCTGAGGATGCTGAGGATGATGATGAAGATGATGATATATCACTTGAAAGCTTATAGTACTTCGTTATATAATTGATTTTAATTTGTAAGTTTTGAAAGCTTATAGTACTTCGTTATATGATTGATTACAATTTGTAAGTTTTGAAAGCTTATAGTAACATTGTCTAAGAGTTATAATGTAATTGTACTTGGTTATTACTTATGTTAGTTGGTTTGAGATTTTGTGTTAAATAAATCAACAGTATGTTCATTGTTGACAAATTGTATCAGAAGAGTATGAATGATGATAAGTCCTTAGAATATGCTGCTACTTTATTATTGTTGACAAATTGTATCAGAAGAGTATGAATGATGATAAGTCCTTAGAATATTGTTGTTTGTAACAGTAAGTTGCAATTAGTAAGATCAAAAGATTAAATAAAATCTTAATGGGTCGGGTCGGGTCGGGTCAAAAGGGCTTTGACCCGGCCCGACCCATTAAAAATTAATAGTGACCCGGCCCGGCCCGGCCCGTTAAGACTTTGACCCGACCCGGCCCGTTGAACACCTCTAATTACAAATATGTAAAAAAAACTTAATATAATAATTTCTTATACTGTTTCACATTAACTATTTATTTTCTGTCAATATATATATTTTATTTAATGTCAATTCATATTTAGGCTAAATGTCCAATTTAATTTATTTACACTATTCATTCATCACTCTTAATTTTGTTTTTTATTTCAAGCTATAAGTTAAAATATAGCCATGTGGGATCTCGTTTGATTTGTCTCAATACAAGTTCTATTAATATCATTTTTTTATTTTTAATCTAGGGTACGAATTTTAAATATTAAGGGTTAAAATATTACCTCGGCAAGTGTTAAAAACTAAACAAGGCATTTAGATATGGTGAATAGCAGGTTTAAATTTGTAATATTATGTAAGATTTCGTATTTAAAATTGTGTTATAATATACTAATAAAAATTAGAGGACGTTTCATAAATAATTTGTTTACAATCTGTTAAGTAATGGTGCGTTAACTTATAAAATGACACGATACTATTCATTTTAAAGTTTGATATTCCTGATATCTTCACACCATTAGATTTAATCCATAATTAATATTCCAAATAGCATAACACTCTTCACGAAGCAATAATAATTTCTTTAATATTTTCACTGTCATTTCAAACCTTTTCATCTGACTATAAGAAGCCCTTGCCATCAATAATTTTTTCACATTCCAAGATTATTTTAAAACCATTTCCTTTATCCTATCCTCATCTCCCCGCTTTCTTTTCTGACAGCAGTGAATCTTAGAAAATAATGGATTTGTGGAACAATGATCCTTTCTACGATTCTGATGATAACGAAGGTGTTTATGCAGATGATGCGTCCATCAAAGTGTTTCAACCATTATACAGTGCAAATGCTCACCGGTCTTCACTAATGGAAATTTTAATTTCGTCAGCAGATTGTTCGCTTCACAGGCTATTCTACAGGTGCCCGATCTGCAAAAAACACTACTAGATGAAGAAAAGCGAGGATGTAGAGAAGAATGCGGGTACCATGAGTAATAGTGCCCGCCATGAAGTCGTGTCTGTTCACAACATGCCACCAAGAACGCCTGTTTCTGAAAGGTTTATTGTGGTTTATGTTTTTGTGGAAGTTGATCATATGCCTGTGTAGTTAAATATGTAATATGTTTGTCATGTAGTGATTTTTTTGGGTTTCTATAGAAGATGTTTTAAGATTTTGCAGTTGTTGAACGATGGGTTGTTTGTAGTATGAATCTGTTTTTGTCTGGAAGGTTATTACATTGTAAATTTTATGAGTGGCAACAAGTTATGCATGACTGTTTTCTTTTTCCCCTGATAGATATTCATCATTCGTGGGTATTTTATTGGACATAAGTTTTAAATTTTTTGTTCATGATTTAGTTTTATTTTTAAAATTTCATACATGCTTTTTTACAAAGAAATTAATGGACCATTTATTTCTTAGTATATTGTCATTACATAAATAAAAGTGATGGGATACAAATAGGAAATAATTTTATTCTGTAGAAATACTTGAAACATAGGCTATCAATAGCATGTAAAACAATTTTTGGACTACATAGAAATGTTTTATAAATATTCATGGGTATTATAACTGAAAAGAACTGAATTCTATGAAAAAATTAATTAGAATAGAAAAAGATTATTTGGTAGATGTCAAAATTTAAAATAAATAATTCGTGAATCACATAATACATTTTATTGTACTAATTTGACTTAGATTTTTCTTTTATATAAATACTTTTACAAAATGATTACTAATTATGGTAAAGTCGAATAACTTGTTCTAGGCAAATTAAATTTTCCTTATTTTCTTGGCTTTGTTATTTTTCTTACCAATTTAGTTTCTAAATTCAAAATTCTTCATGAAATTTTAAAATAGTTGTTTCTTCAAATTTGTTTGTCAACCTAAAAAAGTGTTGCATTTTTTTTATAAATCACAATGACAATTTTTCACCGAAAAAATCTAAAAATCTAACACATTGTTAAGATGATAAATACTATAGTAGTTAGCTTGTTAGATATTGTAGCAAAGTAATTTTCGAAGAAAATCTAGCAACCTTACCTTTGACTAATCAAAGCCTCTTGAATTTTTTTAATTAATGCGTAATACATTACTCAAGTTTTAAAATTAGTATGTCATTACTCAAGTTCTAATTAATACTTAATACATTACTTAAGTTCTAAATTAGTCTTGAATTTTTTTTTGGCAAGATCTTAGGTCTATATATTCTGATACAAACATGGTACTTTTTATAATCATATCCTAAATTCTCGATCCCCAACCTTAATCCTCTCTTGCAAAACATACCCTGAATGTAATTACTTAGATTGTTAGCAAATAGTTTTACTTTTCTTGGCAGAACAGGTTTCTGGCAGTATATAGCGTCCGTTACTGTAAGACATGTGTCTTTAAATCTGACGCGAGTTTCTTATGCATAATATTTAATTATATCAGGAATATTTTGAGGTTTAGTACGTTTGAATGTTCTCAGATTTTGCTGGTAATACATTCCTTAGACATATGTAACTTAAGAACCATTGATTAATGTTTCCAGATATATTGGTCATATGAGAAACCATATAAGTATGATGTTAATTTTCTTGATTGAAATACAATTTACACTGTCATATTTCAAAAGTGGTTCTTATATATGTTTATAAACAAATGATTTAATTTGTATATTCCATTTATTTTTTAAAAAATATATACGATAAGCTTTGTATAATTCAGAATTATATAACATACTTCAACTTCACGTAATATATATGTTTTAAAACATGCACGCGCCTTTTAGTGCTATTTTTTATTTTGAATAGCCTGTGTTTTATATAGATACAACTATACTATAAAAATGCGTTAACGATATGTTAGTATAAAAATCTTCATCAGCACATAAGCACTATTAAATTTCTTCTAACCTTACATTTTCCAAAGTTTTGGTGAAATAGAATAGGAAAAAGTAAATTAAACAAAAATCATTCATTTTCATTACATATCTATTACAATGTTCTGCACAATACATTTCAAACCATAAGCAAGCATGTTATCGTTGCTAACATATATTGTGCTAGAATTGTGCGTTCACGGTGATAAATAAATGCTAGCACACGAAGACAAAATAAAATTTCAAAAGTCATTATCTAAAAATAGACAATCAGCAGTTAAAACCTCAAAATAGCAAAGATAGCACGATTGCTCTATACCATGAACAATTTGAATACTTTATTTTGGGGAATTGGATGAAGATTCAATTTGACTGAAATTTAGAGTGCGACGCACTCTAGCTGATCTTTTAGACTGAGTAGGCATTATCACCTCTGGAGCTGATATATCACTATTACAAGCAGGACTATCCGAAGCTGGAGTAGCTATTAAACGAGGAAGTTCACCTTCATGGATTGGGGGGAGTACATAACTGTTGTTCTTTTTCAACTTCTAATCCCACAACTCGTGGCAGATCAGATTGAGAAGCTATGCTATGCTCGGGAGTTGATAAATCACTGATAAATGCAGAATTGTCCGAATCTGGAATGCCTGGTAAACAAGATAGTTCATTTTCTTGGGATGGAGGGGTACATAATTGCTCTTCTTTTTCGACTCCTAATGCACCACCTGTTGGAGGATCATCTGGAACCAGCACTCCTGTGGTTTTTTTTTTTTTTTGTGTCTTCACACACCTGTTCAAAGGAAATACCCTTCAAAGCCCATTTTAGTATATCATTCTTTGCTAGGGCTGTAGTTAGTCCAAGTTCAATGAAGACTGGTGTCGTTCTGAGTGCTGCAGCAATTGCTTCAAAAAAAGTGATTTGTTCCTGGCGTTTGTAGAGATAAGTCACTTAAACTGTACAACCTGACGTATTTAAATAGTTAGGTTGGTTACTTACAGAACTATCAGCAGAATAAAGTATATCAATTGTACTTTGAAACAGTACTGCAACATACTTGTTGAATGCAGTAAGGTTGATACTTCCAGTATTGTCCTCAGCAGTAAAACTCCTGTCAAAATATAAAACACGTGTTTGAACCTCACAAATAACCACGTGACGAGGATCTAAATTAAATGAAGCAGTATAGCCTAACGCAGCAAAAGAAATACCAACGACATTAAATATTATCCATATCTAGCAAGAAAAGCAAACCTAGGTTTTGCAATGCAGTTCTTCTTATTGCACCACTGACATAAAAATAGCTCATTTTTTTCATGATCAGTTTTTTTATAGCAATTATTACAACCCATAAATTTCCTAAGCTCGATGTAGAAACAGTCACTAAGAATTGCTTGTATCCAATGTCTTTCATCTTGTATCGTTGTTGCCACCTACAAAATATAAAAGTTAGAACACAAAACGCATATTCTAATTATTTAAATAATCAAATAGATTAAGTGCATACACATTTGAGTAAGCTTTTTCTTACATTAGTATTTTTATGATTGATCCCCAAGCAACTATATATTTAGTTTTTTATGCATAAGTAAATATTGGAATGTAAATATACTGTTTTGGTCTTTATGTAAGAAATTGTTTTAAGCAAGCGGGTGCTGGATGCTTTGCGGCTTTCTAGAAGTTTTTCCTTGCGACCGTCTAGAACAACTTCATTACAAGAAACCCTACACGTAAAGTAAAGGTTCTAATTGTATAGCACATATAATGATATATAATATCTGAAATAAAGAAATGCATTTTATTTGTTTTATGCACCAATGCTTGAGGAATTCTGCTCTTTCTCCGGTAGGTTCAGTTATAATTGCCGAAGACATAGCTGTAGACAATCCAAAACCTAATGTACAAAAACCGTTTTTGATACCCCTATGTGTTGTCACCCATAAAGATGTAAAACCGTAAACAGAGAACAGTGCAGGCTTTTCCTTAGAGAAATTAGCCAAATCGTTGCTGAAATTGTGCGCGGTTGGTTGGAACTATAAACTATAGTAAAGCATGTTTAACAAAAGCATTAAATCAACAATATCTTATATATATGTAAAACGTCATAATAAGGGTTATACAACATTTCGCAATACCTATGATCCGTGACAACAATTTTTGTAACTGTATAATTTTGATCGTACATGCCATTGATAGTTCGAGTATCTTCAACAAAGAGAATAACACCTAAGATATCTACATATGAAAGATTTATTACATCAAGCAAGGGCATATTATCTATTACATATATATATATATATATATATATATATATATATATATATATATATATATATATATATATATATATATATATATATGTATATATATATATATATAGATAACAAAATGATGTGCAGACCAATCCAGTCGTAAACTCCTAAGGTTCGAGGTATAGTTGCGATCGTATAATAATTTGGGCCACATTTCTGTGTCCCGAAACCAGTTGATTGAATCGTTGTACGACTGTTGAACGTCATCTGAAAATCTCCTGCTCCTGAACGATATTTTTCTTCTACACTCCGTATTGTGGGGTTAGATATTAAATACTCATTGTCTTGTTGGATTAACTCATCATACGCATCCATATCATCATTAAATAAGGTTGCCTTCATTATCTCACCCTATCATTAATAAAATAATAGCATTACACAGATGTATCAAAAGTTTTTTGTTTTTTTTTTTCTAATTTAAATAAACGGCACAATAAAAAAACATACATTTTCATCTTGTAATAAAAGACGTTGGTATTTTTTTCCCGGGAAATGGGAAGGGCCTTGATTTTTCTAAAATCTTCACCTTTAATTTATGCAAGTTACTTTTATCGGACAGATCTTTGAATGTTGTATAATTGGTTTTCATTGTTCAGTATACTGCATTAACAAAACGCAAAAAAATAAAGTTATTTTAGTAAAAGATGTAACAACATATAGATGCAACCCAAGCTAAGCTATACATTATTACACTTTTTTTTTAAACATATGGCATTAATATTAGCAATTAGTAGAATATTAGAATATAAATATTAAATATTAATAGTAAATGATATTACTTATCTTTCACCAATTTAATCTTAGAGACTATTACTTATCTTTCATCAATCAAAGATTTGCTAAGCCATTTGCGAGCTCTAATGATATTTATAACCATTTTTAACTGTCCATGTCTTTTGTATTATTAGATTTTACTTATATCTGTCAAACACACAGTAAAAAATAAAAAGGTAAATTAATTTCTGGCAAATAATGGTCCTAGCACACGGCATCGATGTTATATGTTCATGCAAATGTGTGTGTTGGAGTAGCACATATCTCTGGGAAAGCGCTATAAAAACATTAGTTTCTGACAACTCACGTTCCATAAGCCTAAGTATTCTGGAATAATATGTGTATCACATTTAATATTTTCTGTCTACATCGAATTATCAAGCACAGACCACCCATTTTCAGGGGAAGCGCAAAAAATTATTAAATTATATGGTTTTATACATTTAGAAATCGGGCAGCATAAATTATATGGTTGTTTCTGTGTTTTATGGGTTTATTTTTTAAGATGGACCTTCTTGTTGGTGTCGAAATACTAAGGTTATCGCTTCCTCATTATAACAATTCTATCTTTCTAGTAAATCCCTCTTACAACTTATTACGATCTACAACTTTTCTACGATTTCAAGTAACAATTATCAAGTAACAATTATCATTATTTATTTCAATTATATAGTTGTATAAAAAACACCCTGAATAACAAAGCAATCAAAGAACTTCAAATTACATGAAGCATAAAGGAAATGTTATGTGATACAACCATTTTCACAATTCCATGTCTTTTCTATTATTATAATATTAAGTTACTCATGTCAGGAACGTGTAAAAATACATGAGACAAGCAAGTTTTGGTAACCTATAATCCTAGTAAGTGTGGTTCCTGGGAAAAAAAAGAATAAATTTTCCAGGCAGCATATAGTACCCCAGACCATGAAGGTGTCTAAGATTTATGCCAAATTTCCAGCTAACGCTTTCTGAGACAATGTTTCTGGCAGCATCCACATAAACATGTATATATATGGTTCTTTCTCCGCGTGAGCACCAGGGGCAAAGCCAGGATTTTGATTTAGGGGGGGCCAAATTGTCAATATACACGATTTTTTTTTGCTACATAAAAATTAGAGGTGTTAGAAAAAGACACAATGACTCAAAATTTACACGACATTATAACCGAATTCAATTTGATTCGACTTTAAAAATTACAATTATGTAAAAACAATATGGACGTGAAATCAACGATGACCCTAACAAACACCATTAGACACTATTTAAGCTATGGAAATATTAAAATCTCACAAATTGAAATGAACTTGAATCATTGAAAAAACTATATTTTACAATAAATAGAGATGAAGCTTCCCTATAATAATTTTTTTTTTTAAAAAAAAAGGTGTTTTTGAATCTATATATTTGCCTAATAATTCTCCAAAAAAACACTATTAAAATTAAGATAGAAAATTAAACATACACTAAAAAGGATGAATGTTAAATTATAAAAGATAATAGTAATGACATAATAGTATAAATCTATTAGTCTATAAAAAAATAATTGTTTAACTGAGGATTTGATCCTTTAACCTTAGACTACTAATGTGTTACTCTAACCATTGAGCTACGGTAATTTTTGTGATATTTTTACTCTCTTTAAACTATATATCATATTAGTAAGGGGGACCAAAGCCAAAATTATAAAGGCACGTATTTTCGGCAAGGGGGGTCGGGCCTCCGCCGACCCCCCATGTGGCTTCCGCCTTGGTGAGCACACATATCTGGTAACAAAAACAATGTTGTCTTCCCCCTGAAACATTTTCCTGGACCTAATTTACACCACAAGTAAATTTGTCATATAAATTCTATGTAAAGGGCATATATTCCCTTTGACTTACACCTTCAACAAACAAAATATTGCTGACAACATATACTATCCCTTACTATTAACATGTCTAAGGATTATACCTACTTATAGCCATCAGTTTAGTAGAAGCAGTATTTTTGGTAACATACAAATAACAATGTAGCTACATTACTTGTTTTCCACAAAACATGCTTTACTGGTAACATAAACATTTATCGATTGACACAGAAAGCATTTTCTGGGACACATTTTGCAACACGTCAATTCAGGAGCATCACTCTTGGCAACGTAGCCCACCTACTTTCTTGTATACGGCTATAATCCACCATCAATTTTACCCTATGTCTTTATCTTACTACCCCTGTTTCTATATAATAGCTCTGTAATTCTCTATAAATCCTGGCAACACATATGGCCCCTTGTCACAAACACCTTAAAATATTTGCTAGGAAAAAAAAATTGGAAATCACTTCTATATATTTCTGGTAGTATAAGCATTTATTTTCGTACAAAATTAGTACAATAATTGCATATCCCAAACACCTTAAAATATTTGCTAGAAAAAAAAACTGGAGACCACTTCTATATATTTCCGGTAGTATAAGCATTGATTTTCATACAAAATTAGTACAATAATTGCATATATTTTTTTCCCCTGTGCATATTATCCCGTAGATGTGTAATGAAATGCCTACATGTACACTAAAAAAACAATTATGGGATAAATTTTGTAACTGATGGATTATGAAAATGCGGACTTTATAAAAGCATGTGTATTGTCCCTTCCACTTCCTATTTTATTTGAGAAACAAATTGCTGGGAACATATCCTGCCCTATACCATGAACATGTCTAAGAATTTTAGCAATGTCTAGTTAACAATTTATGAGAGCATGTGTCTCTCCCAGCGAACACATACATATGAATTTACACGATTTTGTTTTCCACGAGAAACCCATTTCTGGCAACATACACAACCTTTGTGCATTCACATGTAAAAACATTTTATAACATTCATTTTGCAACAAAATGATGAACACGTTGTTCTTAGAGCATATATTGCTGGCAATGTACACAATTC
>JPXE02000240.1:0-20000 GCA_000753965.2 Amaranthus hypochondriacus | reverse complement strand
ACTGTCATCACAGAATTCCGAGACATCTTTGCTTTCAATGTCTCGGAAATGCCCGGCATCCCAAAGAAGTGATGTGCCACAAGCTTGACATTCAACCCGGTCATAAACCTGTAAAACAAAAGCTGAGACACCAGGGCAAGGAAAGAATAGAGGCGACCAAAGCCGAAATTCAAAAGCTGCTCAAAGCGAACTTCATCAGAGAGTGCCAGTATTCTGATTGGCTCTCAAACGTGGTCCTGGTGAAAAAACCCAACGGCAAATGGAGAATGTGTGTGGATTTCACCGATTTGAACAAAGCATGTCCTAAGGACGACTACCCGCTGCTGAAGATAGATCGCCTAGTCGACTCTACAGCAGGGCACACCCTCCTTAGTTTCATGGACGCTAATGCGGGATATCACCAAATCCCCTTGGCAGAAGAAGATCAACCACACACCGCCTTCATCACAAACGCTGGCGTCTACTGCTATAAGGTCATGCCCTTTGGATTGAAGAATGCTGGAGCGACATACCAAAGGATGGTCAACAAGGTATTCAACGCTCAAATTGGAAAAAATCTGGAAGTATATGTAGACGACATGATAACGAAGAGAAAAGAGGCAAAGCAACATGCTGCAGACCTACGCGAAACCTTCCTCACCCTAAGGAAGAATGTTATGCGTCTCAACCCCGAAAAATGCGTTTTCGGGGTAACAGGAGGAAAATGCTTGGGATTCCTTGTGGACGAGAGAGGAATCGAAGCCAACCCAGATAAAATCCGTGCTATCCTCAATATGCAATCTCCGAAGTCCGTAAAAGAGGTGCAAAAACTCACAGGCTGTGTGGCTTCCTTGGGAAGATTCATGTTTAAATCTGCAGACAAATGCTCCCCTTCTTCAAAACGCTGAAGAAGCAGACCTTTGAATGGACTGCGGAGGCGGAAGAAGCCTTCAACAACCTCAAAAAATACTTGGCGGATCTCCCCAAACTAGTCTCCCTTCTGTCAGGTGAGGTGCCGTTCCTCTATGTAGCTATATCTGAATATTTCCTGAGCGCCGTACTTGTGGCCGAAAGGGACGGGAAACAACTCCCCATACTGAGGCTAATTACAGGGGGTCAGAGGCTAATTACAGCGAGGTAGAGAAAACAATGTATGCTGTTGTAATGGCAAGCCGAAAGCTGAAACCCTACTTCCAATCTCATCAAGTCAGGGTCCGTACAAGCCAGCCCCTGAAAAAGATTCTTGAAGGAAAGAACCAATCCTCCTGAGTTGCTGATTGGTCTAACCAATTAGCGGATTTTGGAATTGAAATCAAGCCCAGAACCACCATCAAAGCTCAGGCTCTTGCTGATTTCATAACCGAGACAACAGGATACGCATCTATGGATCCCAACCAAGAATGGAAGCTCTATGTAGATGGTTCCTCTACCAGAACCTCTAGTGGAGCCGGCATAATCATCATCTCATCAACAGGAGTAAAGCTAGAGCAAGCAGTGCATTTCCAATTTGCAGCCTCTAACAACGAAGCAGAATACGAAGCACTGATCCTTGGCATCAATATATGCCGGAACTCAGGGGCCAAAGCAGTATCGGCATACTCAGATTCCCAGCTGATTGTTGGACAAGTTAATGGAGAATTCGAAGCTAAGGACGACAGCATGAAGATGTACCTACAGAGAGTCAAATCCCTAATTGCACCCCAGCAATTCAGCATCCATCACATTCCCTGATCTGCAAACGCTCAAGCAGACTCCCTAGCCAAACTGGCTAGCTCAGTAGACGGTCCAAAAGCCCGCAATATCATCTGGGAAGTCTTACCTACCCCCAGCATCAATCAGGCAATAGCAACGGTGGATAGGAGTGCTACCTGGATGGATCCCTTGATCCAATTCTTCAAGGACAATACATTACCTGAAGATCCAACGCTGGTCCCCCTATTCATGAAGAAGGTGATGTGGTTCGAGTTTCACGAAGGAATCCTCTATAAGAAAAGTTACACACATCCCCTGCTGAAATGCGTAACCCCAGAAGACGGGAACTACATCCTCCGAGAAATACATGAAGGAGGATGTGGCATTCACCAAGGAACAAGAACCATCATCAACAAAGCCCTGAGGGGTGGTTATTATTGGCCAACACTGAAAGAAGATGCTGAAAAGTTGGTCAAAACATGTGAGAAATGCCAGTACTTTGCAGAGGTACCCAGAAAACCTTCCAACTATCTCACTACAATCCAAGTTGTGCTACCCTTCGAAAAATGGGGTCTTGATCTTCTGGGGCCCTTTCCCCCTACTAGAGGCCAAAGGAAGTTCATCATTGTAGCCGTTGATTATTTCTCAAAATATGTCGAGGCTGAACCATTGAGCACCATCACGGATAAACAGGTATGTCAATTTATTTGGCGTAACATCATCACAAGATATGGCATTCCTAGGGTTATAATAACTGATAATGGCCGACAATTCATAAGCAAGAACACCCTTGAGTATTGTGATAAGTTTAATATCCAGATTAGATTTAGTTCTGTGTCAAGGCCTCAAACAAACGGCCAAGTTGAGTCGGCCAATAAAATCGTCCTGTCAAGCATAAAGAAAAAGATAGAAAGTGCCAAAGGGTCTTGGGATGAAGAACTGCCTGGGATCCTATGGGCCATGCGCACAACTGTCAAGGATGCAACAGGACATACACCATTTTCTCTCGTGTATGGCTTTGAAGCCGTTCTCCCTGTGGAAATAGGCATTCCATCCACCAGGATTGCTTATTATTCATACGACGAGAACGATGCTGAGAAAAGGATCAACCTAGACCTCCTACCTAAACAAGGGGAAACGCCCTGCTACGTTCTCTTGCACAGAAACAAAAAATGAACAATCTAAAAAATTCATTACTCCTAAATCCAAATTGACCTATGCAAACAAAATAATATAATAATAATTCCAATGCTTGAGCAAGAAAGGAAAAAACCCTAATTTCTAAAAGTAAAACTGAAAAATGTTAAAACTATTTTTTAAAAAATTCATAATTTATATTTAATGTTTAAGTATAGATCTGCCCATAAGGAAAAGTCCAATTAATTGAATTGAATAAGTTTAATGCCCGAAAATCAAGCATGCACACCTTAATTAGAGTACCTAACATAGTTTGCACTTTGCACACATTATAAAAAGTGCAACTTCAATTAACGTACGATATTTATTAGGTTCTACATTTTAACATTAATATACGTCCTTTCTCTATTCTATTTTTGGGATATTAGGTATATTAAGATATAGTGTGTAATATCAAATGCCATATATAAAATATATCAATTATCATGTATGACGTTGATTATTGATTTAATGTAGTCGTATGGTTTTATTTATCCGGTGTAACAGGTTTTATAAATTAGATAAGATAATATTTAATGATAAAATAATTATACATTGATACATAATAAAAGAGTCAACTGTTAAGTAAAAATTTTCACTATTTTTTTCTTTTATGTCTAATTATCTAATCGTGAGATAATATGAGGAACAAATTTTAAAAGAATTTAAAACTTAAAATTATCAATGGGAATTATATTTGATCAATTATATCTGCAAGCTATACGATTTTCTTCACGTGTTAGAAGTCTCCTCCTTAATTTTTTGGGTAAGTTTATAGTTGACCATACTTATTAGGACATATGAGTAAGGACATTTGATTATGACCCAATCTCACTATTTACATTTGAGCAGGGCCGTCTTAATCATTTTGGGGGCCCTGTTCTAAACTTTAAAATTGGGCCCTAATAAAAAAATATTATGCTTAAACGAAACACATACTCAAACTACTTTATTTAAATGATAAATAATATGCTTAATATCCTAATACAAACTCAATTATCAAAACTTTAAATTATTTAAATAGAGCCGATCTTCTAGCATTTTTTGAAGCAAATTCATCAACCATGTCTTTATATTCCACCTTCTCCAAAAGATCATTTTCAATTGCGATTAATGCCAATCCATTAAGTTGTTCTTGTAACATGGTAGACCGCAAATAAGATTTCAACAACTTCAACTTTGAGAAACTTCTTTCTGCAGAAGCAACCGTTACAGGAATAGTCAATAAAATCCTATATGCAATCATTGTATTAGGAAAACAATCTACGCCTTTCAAAAATTTTAATATATCAATAGCTCCCATTTTTTTTGCAGGCAAGATATCTCTTAATAATTTTAACTCCACATATAGTTCATGTCCATCAACATCAGATTGCTCATTATGTGTTAATGCTTGCTCAATATGACTACAACTTGACTTCAAAGATATATCATCTAATGATTCTAACTTTTCAGAAGTAAACATGAAACCAAATATACTTTCATATTCTTGATATTGCTCAAATCTTTTATTAAGAGAAACAATAGCTTGGTCAACAAGGATAAGAAAATAATTTACACTAAAAGATTCTTCCCCTGATAACTCAACTAAAGGGGTATTTGAATTCTCATCGAATTGTTTTTTTCTTCGAATAACACGCCTTTGAGGAAATACTGGATCAATATTCATTTCATTAGCAAAAATTGTATAAATACGTTGTACAACTCCAGAAAAATCTTCAGCTTTATTGCAAGAGTAAGCCATATCACACAATGTCAAATTAAGACTATGACAACCACAAGGAGTATAAAATGCTCTCGAATTTATATCTAAAAGTTTCTTTTGTACACCTTGATGCTTTTCTTTCATATTTGCCCCATTATCATAACCTTGTCCTCGTACATCAAATATGTCAAGATCAAGATTTTTCAATTCATTTTGTAAAACATCAAAAAGTCCTTGACCAGTTGTATCATTTACATTTAAGAATCCTAGAAAAGATTCTTCAATACTAACAGAATTTGTAGAGACATCCACATATCTTATTATTAAAGACATTTGTTCTTGGTGACTAACATCAGGAGTACAATCAAGTATCACAGAGAAATACTTTGCTTGTTTAATTTTTTTTTTAAATTTCAGATTTAATTGTAGAAGCAAGCAAAACTATTAGCTCATTTTGAATGCTATGCCCAAGATAATGAAAGTGAATCTCATCATTTGTGATACGTTTAACATGCTCTTGCATAATTGGATCAAACTCGGCCAACATTTCAATCAAACCTAAAAAATTACCATTGCGTTTTTGATACAATTTCCCATTAGAACCACGAAAAGCAAGGCTGCGTTTAGCAAGGAATTTCACTATTGAAATAAGTCTGTTTAAAACATTTTTCCAATGATCCTTTTCTTTCTCAATTAGTCTTTGAGTCGTTTTATCAAAAGTTTCATTCTTTTGGAGCCTTAAACGCAACTCATACCAAGTAGACATATTCTTAACATGTTCAATACCCGTTTCATGCTCTTTAAGTCTCTCCCCAATATGTGCCCAATCACTAAAACCGTCATTAGCTAATTGTCCTCTACCAATTCCTTTTTTAAAAATTTTACAACAAAAACAAAATACTCTCTCAAGTTCTTTTGAATAAACAAGCCAATCTCTATCACATTTCTCTCCATTAGATAAAACTCTAGTATATAAATTAGCCGTAAAGCGTCTAGAGAATTTATCTTTAGGACCCTTTACAATGGAATAATCTCTTTTAGGGCCTTTTGTCACTACTAAATCAATCATTTTCGACTCAAGAGCATCCCAATTTCTTGGATCAAATATATCAAAAGAATATTCATATTGTTCAGGTTGTTGTTGTTCATTATTATTATCATTTTCCTCTCTATGAAACAAATTATCCAAATCTTCACCATCATCATCATTAACATCAACATATTGATCATCCACATTTTCATTTTCAGTGGCAGGCATATTATTAACATCAACACTTTGATTATACGAATTAATATTTTCATTAACAGCTATATTATCAAAAATTTCAGCATTAACATCAACAACATTTGGATTTTCATCTACAATTTGCGGATTTATTAATAAAAATTTGTCAAGAGCCCCTCTTTGAGATTGAGTTAACTCTTCTAATTTTTTCTTTTTCATACGTTTATCATAACCAGACATATACTTTCTTTTAGGAGGCATAATTAAAACTAAAAATAAAATGAAAATTGCGATAATATGTAGTAAATAAACAAATAGCCAAACAATTAACAAAATCACAAAAAAGAACAAATTCACTTGGATTGAAACAGAAAGGATAGTTACAACCTGGCTTGCAATTCACTATAAATACATAATTGACAATTGACCCCTTAATCTCTTTCCTTTGCTCTTCTTGATAATCTTGAATTCTTGTTAATTCTTGATGATCTTGATAAACGAAAATTAAGGGGTTTAATTGTGGAAAACACGAAATTAATTTTCCCATTGCTATTAGCCGTTGTAATGGAGGATAACAGGATTCGAAGAGTCAAGAGACGAAGAATCAAAGTTTTAATTTGGAATATTGAAATTTTTGGGAAAAACAAAAAATTTAAATAAGAAAGAAGAGAAAATTTCTCTGACCGGCTGGAATATTGAAAGTTCTAGAGAATAGATGCATGAAATTGGAAAGTAGAGTAGGAAATGAAGATTGAAGAAGATGAATGGGTCCACCTTTATTTCTCTGACCGGCTGAGTTTCCAATGTGCCTTACTGTATTTATTTCTTTGACTTTTAATTATAGTTTTTTTCTTTTTTTTTTTTTAGGCTGAAGAAGGATTAAAAATTGGGCCTCAAAATTTTGGGGGCCCTGTGCTATTGGGCTGTTTGCACAGGGAGTTCGACGGGGCTGCATTTGAGAATACACAAATTGTTGTGAGAGACGGTCTCTACAAGAGACAAATTAGATATATGGACTAAATAGCCTAATTAATATAAATTAAAGAAAAATAAAAATGTGAGTATCTTGTTTTAATGTTGTCTCTTTAAAAGACGATCACTCACGAGCATAGCTATTTACAATATTAAGCCAATGTAATAGTGGTATAAAATATAAATCATTAATTAGATTCTAATAGCGTAATCAAGATTGAGGGTAGCTTTGACCTATTATATGAAATTCATTTAATGATATTAAATATTATAATTAATGAGAATATAATTTCACGTTTAAATAAATAATCACATAGAGAATTGAATTTTGTATTAATTGGAGTAAGCACTTTTTTTATGGTAGATTATTAATTTGATTCTCACCTAGTTTAACCCCTTTCATCAATTTACGTTGTAATCAAAAAAAATAATCACATAAATAAATTTATTTTGTAATATTTCATAAGTCTAAGGCATTTTTCAAAACAATCATAGAATTATGATTAAAATGGATTATGTGTGAAGTAATTTATTTAAATAATTTGGCCCACTAGATTAAACTATGTGATAAGAATGCTTATATTTTTTACTTGAATTACAGGGTGGACAAGGATGCAGATGGCAGGATTACTGAAGAAGAAGTCAGAGAAGTAAGTATAAAATCATTTTAGTATGTTATACTAAATCATCTTTACTCAACCATTATTGCTTAATGATATAGAAGTCATAATCATCATCATTATCAGTACACACAGTCTTTTTGAGAGACCAACTATAATTGGGTCGGTCCATTATATATTTTTTTTAAAATATTGTAATATTTGTAAATATATATTAAGAATGATGTAAGTAAATATTAGGCATTTAGGGCCTGTTCTCTTCGTCTGATCTGATTGGATAAGATCTGAATTTACTAAGGTCTGATCTGATCTGATCTGGTCTGATTCAGTCTGATCTGATTTGAATCTTTCTGATCTGGTCTGATCTGGTCTGATCTGATCTGGTCTGGTCTGACCTGATCTGATCTGATCTGGTCTGGTCTGATCTGATCTGATCTGATCTGGTCTGATCTGATCTGATTTGGTTTCATAAAGTTATTATTATTATTACTATTATTATTATTATTATTATTATTATTATTATTATTATTATTACTATTATTATTATTATTATTATTATTATTATTATTATTATTATTATTATTATTATTTATTATTATTATTATTATATTATTATTATTATTTTTTATTTTTATTTTTATATTATTATTATTATTATTATCATTATTATTATTATTATTATTATTATTATTATTATTATTATTATTATTATTATTATTATTATTATTATTATTATTATTATTTCTATTAGTATCTAATTAAGAATTTAATTAATAAATACTAATATTATTCAATTAATTAATTAAAAAATAAATTAATAATAATGTCATTAATATTATTATAATTATTAAAGAATCATTTATATTATTATTATCTAATTAATTACTTAATTAAAAAAATATTATTAATTAATACATTAATTAATATAATAATATTATTACATTATTTATATTATTATAATTATTACTTATATATTTATTTATTGATTATTTTATTAATTAAGTAATTAATTAATTAATATTAGTAATAATAATAATAATATAAATAGTAATAATAATATTAATAATAATAATAATAATAATAATAATAATAATAATAATAATAATAATAATAATAATAATAATAATAATAATAATAATAATAATAATAATAATATAATAATAATAATAATAATAATAATAATAATAATAATAATAATAATAATAGTAATGATAATAATAATAATAATAATAATAATAATAATAATAATAATAATAATAATAATAATAATAATAATAATAATAATAATGATAATGATAATAATAATAATAATAATAATAATAATAATAATAATAATAATAATAATAATAATAATAATAATAATAATAATAATAATAATAATAATTGTATGGTCTGATCTGATCTGATCTGATCTGGTCTGATCTGGTCTGGTCTGATCTGAATCTTTCTGATCTGATCTGAATAGTGCTGATCTGATCTGATCTGATCTGGTCTGATCTGATCTGATTCCAATAAGAATAAGTATTAAGTCAAAAAAATAAGTTTAAGAGAACACCTTCTTAGTATACGATAAGTAAGCATTAAAGATAATGTAAGTAAACATTAAAGATATTGAAAATTGACATTAAAGATACGAAAGGTAAGCATTAAAGATAATGTTAGTAGGCATTTAAAATATGGTAAGTAGGCACTAATCTTTAATGAGTTAGGCTTGATATACGTCTCTCAAATAGACGGTCTCTGAAGAGACTAGTTTTTATCAGTATATTCCACTTATAAAACTATAATCTGAGTTCAAAATTGAATCCCGACAGGCGACAGACTTACTTATCAAAAGTGATAAGAAGGTTGTGGCTGGAGTTAGGTAAATAACATATATATAGAGTATGGTTGAAACCTCGAGATATATTATATGTTACTCTAATATCCAGGGCCGGCCCTGAGTTTTTGGGGGCCCGGGGCGAAATACATTTTGTGGGGCCCTAATGATATACACAAAATAATTTTTGACGTCATGAAAGGAAAAGTTATATGAATTAATAAAGAATATATAATATAAAATCAGATAACAATACTCCTACGAGCATTTTTCGATGCAAAATCACTAATAACAATGTCTAAATCCAGAGACTCAATCATATTTTTCTCAATGCACAGCATAGCAAGACCATTCAAGCGTTCTTGTGAAATCGACGATCTTAAGTAATTTTTTAATATCTCAATCATTGAATTGTGACAATAAAAAAATTAAAAAGAAAATACCCTAATCTTTGACAAATCAATAAATAATCTACTAACCCTATATCACTATCAAGAAAATACCCTAATATGGGCTTTAAATAGGCTAGGCTTTGAAAGCCTATCCCGGCCCAACCTGGCCAATTTTTATTACAAAATTATTTTTTTTTTTGAGTCGTACTAAAATTACATTGATCCACATTTATCAATTTATAACAATTAAATTATCATTTATAATAATTAAATTGAAAAAATGTTAATAATCTCTATTGGTATTGTCATTTATAATATTTATAAACTATCCATTAATCATGCTTTCGGACCCTTATTGAGCCAGTTTATTGGGCTAGCCTAATAACAAATTATTGGGCTAGCCCGATAAGAGCTTATTGGGCTAGCCTAATAACAACTTATTGGGCTAGCCTAGTAAATTCAAAAGTTAAGCCCAAACATATTATTAGACCTAGCCCAAGTTTGCTTACTTCGTCGAGGATAACTGGAAGAGGATATGGATTATACTATTATGGCTTGGAATATGTGCTGGTCTTTTCACTTGGAAGTTCATACAATACAAGAATCGCTACGTGTTCCATGTCATGGGTTATTGTGTCACGGTTGCAAAAGGTGCAGCCGAGACACTTAAATTCAACATGGCGCTCATCCTTCTTCTTGTTTGTAGGAACACCATCACATGGCTCAGGAGTCGAACAAAGGTAGGAATGGCAGTTCCTTTTGATGATAACATCAATTTTCACAAGGTAGTGGCTCTTGGTATCGGAGTTGGGGTTGCCAAACACGCGTTATTCCATCTTACGTGTGACTTCCCTAGGTTGCTACGCGCATCAGATGAGGCATATGCACCCTTAGCGCAATACTTTGGAGAAAGAAGGCCTCGTAATTACTGGTGGTTTGTCAAGGGAAAGGAAGGATGGACAGGGGCTACTATGGTTATCTTAATGACAATTGCGTTCACCCTCGCCCAACCTTGGTTTCGAAGGAATAAGCTTAAGCTTCCTAAGGCTCTTAAGAAACTGACTGGATTCAATGCATTTTGGTACTCTCACCATCTCTTTGTTATAGTTTATGCCCTCTTGTTAGTCGAGGGGTGGTACCTCTTCCTTAGCAAAGATTGGTACAAGAAAACGGTAAGCCAACTTATCAACATAACTACATTATTCTAAGTTGTTTAACTTAGATGTAAGTTAACACCTGAAAGCAGGTCTGGCAAAAGCTGACCCGACCTGCTAACTCGACCCAACATAATTATAGGTCGACTTGATTTGTTTTTGGTCGGGTCAGAGTTTTGATTTTCGATCCCATTAACTAAACAGGTTAGATATGGGTATCGGTTTTTGACTTGTTTATATATGATCTGAAATCGAACCTGACCCAACATGATATGTTTGATATGCCTACCTGAAAGTCTGATTTTGAAGTTTATACTTGTATTCTAATAGTGTGTATTATGATCTGAATGTAGACATGGATGTATCTCGCTGTGCCGGTTCTCTTATACGCCTGCGAGAGGCTGATCAGGGCGCTTAGGTCGGGTTATAAGACCGTACAGATATCAAAGGTTGCTGTCTATCCAGGGAATGTATTGTCATTGCAAATGACAAAACCTCAGAATTTCAAGTACACCAGTGGACAGTACATATTTGTAAATTGTGTTGATGTTTCGCCTTTCGAATGGTACTAATTCGTGTTAAGAACTTTAAGTGTAGTTTTCACATTGATCATTATTTGTTGATAGGAATCAATTTCTAATTTGTGATATGTTTCAATTTGGTTTAGGCATCCGTTCTCTCTGACTTCCGCTCCAGGGGATGATTATGTAAGCGTTCACATTCGTACATTGGGTGATTGGACCTCTCAACTCCGAACACTCTTCACTAAACTATGTCAACCTCCTACGAGTAGTGATCAGAGTGGACTTCTTAGAGCGGATATTGGCAACCATTCTATTCCTAGGTGATTCGGACTTTTGATTATCTATGCTTAAATAATATTTCAGGGAATTTACTATCAAGAAACCAACTCTACCAAAAGTTTAAACTAATGGTTATATGCTAACAATTGTGTCGCATATCTTTTGTAGGATGCCAAGGCTTAAGATGGACGGTCCATATGGGGCGCCAGCCCCAAGACTATAAGAAATATGACGTTCTTTTACTAGTAGGTTTAGGAATCGGAGCAACCCCCATTGATTAGTATAGTGAAGGATGTCCTTTACCATATCAAGCAACAAAAAGATTTGGAGCAAGGATTAGCGGATGACTCGATCACTCAAAGGAGGAAGCCGTTCAATGTGCAACGTGCTTATTTCTATTGGGTTACACGCGAACAAGGATCTTTCGAGTGGTTCAGAAGTGTGATGAATGAAGTGGCTGAGTTTGATCGAGACCATCTGATCGAGCTCCATAATTACTGCACGAGTGTGTATGAAGAAGGCGATGCAAGGTCGGCCTTGATTGCTATGCTTCAATCTCTACACCATGCTAAAAATGGTATGGATATTGTGTCTGGAACTAGGGTGAAGACTCATTTTGCTAGGCCTAATTGGAGGGCTGTTTTCAAGCATGTTGCTGTCAACCACACTAATAAAAAAGTTGGTAAGTCACTTTCTGCTTATTTGGTAGTAGTAGGTAATAAATGGTGGAAATGGTTATGAAAAATCAGGGTAAATCTAATAGGAAAATTTTTTGACAAGTTAAATGGCCATACTTAGTCTACTCCAAGCATGTCATTTTTTTTTAGAAAAATCATCCCAGTGCATTATCATATAAAAATATGGTATCAGGTAGTAATAGAAAATCACAAAGTGTTGTGAGAGACGGTCTCTCCGAGAGACATATTTATGGGGTAAATAGCTCAATTGATACAAATTAAAGTGAAAATTAGAATGTGGGCTTTTTATGTTGAGGTCGTCTCTTTAAGAGACGG
Source organism: Amaranthus hypochondriacus (assembly GCA_000753965.2). Taxonomy (NCBI): domain Eukaryota; kingdom Viridiplantae; phylum Streptophyta; class Magnoliopsida; order Caryophyllales; family Amaranthaceae; genus Amaranthus; species Amaranthus hypochondriacus. Next base: position 7,450 of record JPXE02000240.1, on the reverse strand, counting down.
TCTCTCACAAAAGCAGCTGATAGAAAATTGTGATAAAAAAAATTTTTTATGACCAAAGTTCCATTACTATGGGAACAACATGGTACATTTCATCTCCTAACCCATGTGATGCACATTGATGGTGTTTGCTCTATGTTTGTGCTTGATGGACTGATGGAAGAATTTGGTGTTTTCATCTCCCATGATAAGCCAGGCAATTTTGGCCTTTTGACTTAGTGCCGAATCTTGAACCTCCGGAGGAAACTCTTCCTAGAAGGTGGGCCCTACTTTCACACTGATGCAATTGTAAGGAAGATCCCTGGATATCTAGGTTTATACCCTGTTTGTAAAGTTTTTTTTTTTGTGTTATTAGAGAATCGTTTGACAAAACATATTGGATTATGCTTCTTTAGATTTAGATTCAGTATTCTATTTGACTAGTTTAATTTGATTCAAATTTTGGCGATTTAGGATTTGAGTATTGTCCATTGAATTTGTAAGGGAATGTAGAGGTAGGTGTAACTAATTTGGTGAAAATCGAACACCGAAGCAAACCAAACCGAATAAGTAATTTGGTTTGACTGAGATTTAAACACAATTCGGTGTTCAGTTTTATTTCGGTTTTAGATGATATAAAACTAAATACACCGAACTTTCACCCCTAAGGGTATGGGTACCATTAAGTATTTTAGAAATTCATTTTATTTTGCCAGATAAATAATTAACATATGGATTATTTAATTTTTAAATTATTGTCAGCTGTATAGTGGTGCTCCCATAATTTTTGTCAAAACACTAGTGGAAAAAAGCCTATATGCTGCGAGACATATGCTGCGGTTCCTAACAGACGCAGCAATTAATGTAGAAAAATAAGGCGAAAAAAAATAAAATTCAAACACGTTTATGCTGCGGTTTTCTTATTTTTTGCCCGCAGCAAATACCCATTCTCTTATAAAAACGCAAGCCTCTCTTAAAAATCTAATCTCCACTTCCGCCTCTCTTATTTGCTGAACCTTCTCTCTTAAAAATCTAATCTAAAAAACCTTCTCTTATTCAAAAACCGTCTCTTAAAACCTAATCTCACTTCCATTTTTGAGATCTCGTCTTTGAACACGCCATTGTTGAGAGATTTGAGAAGATCAATTTCTGGAGAGGAGTCACCATTTTTGTGAGGAGTCGCCACTTTTGGATCTTGTCTTTGAACACGCCATTTTTGAGAAGCTAGAAAATGCAAAGTTGATATTTGCAAAACTGGTTTTGAATCTAGGTTTGATTTTTCTTTGATTTTTTTCATTTTTATCTTTGTTCAAGAATAGATCTAGGTAGTAGTGCTGGTAATTTTGTAATTATTGTTGTATGATGTTATTAGATTTCTGGTAATTTGTAAGCTTGATTCCATTGATTTTTCTTTGATTTTTCTTGCACATTTTTCTTCCACTTTCAACGCTACATGAACTATGCAAAGTAATATTGTTTTTGTTCAATGTTCTTCAATGTTCTTCAATGTTTATTTGTGATTTTGGACTTAATTTATAATTACAATAATTTCTGGAATTATTATTAAGAGAAGAAACAATGCATGGACTTTATTTTGTATTAAGTCAATAATTTTTCTGAAATTGTTCTTGATACCAAGCATTAATTAAAACGGAAAAAAAAAACCAAAAAAAAGAGGTTGCACCTATCTTTGCAAAGATGCGGGAGAACAGGTTGAGATGGTTTGGGCATGTGCAGAGAAAGACACATGACGCCCCAGTAAGAAGGATCGAATGCATCATAGTGGAGGGTAAGAAAAGTCGAGGATGACCTAAGAGAACGTGGGAGGAACAAATCAAAAGTGATATGCATGAACTTCACCTCTTCAAGGACCTGACCAAGGATAGGGCCAGTTGGCGGCGCCTTATCCAAGTCCTAGATTAGTAAACCTGTCCCTTTACCCCCTCGTTCGTCTTTATCCTTTGCCTTTTTGTCGCTTTTTACCTGTTTCTTTGATCTTATCTTTGTTTTTGTGTGTGTGCTTCTATTCTATTTGCCAACTGCAGGTTCCTCTTGCTAGAAGACCGTTCTCGAGCCGGGAGACTCTTTGATCGCACTCTCCTTATGGGTATGAGCATGCCATCGTTCCTCCCTCCCCAGACCCCTGATCATAGTTTTCTTTGAGCGGGATACACTGGGTATGATGATGATGATGATGAATTGATCAATTTAAGAATAGGGAATTTTCATGATATACCACTGAGTTTCTTCATAATTCAACATATACCACATCAAATGTTGTAGATCACCATATATCATTGAGTTTTAGTCCGTTAGCACAAAATACCATTAATGACAAATTCCGTTAGTCTGTCGTTAGTGGTAATTATTAATTCACCATATACCATTACTTTTTTGTTTTTTTGCGTCAAATACCATCATTTAAAAATATAGTTATATTCAAAAGAAGTGTCATCCAAACGAAGTATTTAACAAAATATAGTTATATACAAACCAAGTTTCACATAAAAATTACATTAACCAATTGATATAACTATATTTTAAAATGATGGTATTTGACGTAAAAAAAACAAAAAAATAATGGTATATGGGGAATTAATAATTACCACTAACGGCAGACTAACGGAATTTGTGATTAATGGTATTATGTGCTAACAGACTAAAACTCAATAGTATATGATGATCTACAACATTTGATGTGGTATATGGTGAATTGTGAAAAAACTCAGTGGTATATCATAAAATTTCCCTTAAGAATATAAGTGGTAACTTTGTGGTGATAAGTGATCACTTCAAGACTATGATAAGTGATCACTTCAAGTTAAAAGTAATCACTTTAAAATTATAAGTATACATTGGGTAAGTCCAATATAATAGAAATACTCTCATCACAAGTGCAATTTTATTGAAACGATTACATTTGTCTCTATAGATGGGTTATGTATTAGTAAATTTTATTTATTATAATAGATAAAAAATTTCTCTTACCTTGAAGTTTTTTCTTGATCTTTGATTGTGGTTTTACTTTGATTTATGTTTTAAAAAGTAATAACCTTGCAAATACTATTAAAAAACTGTATATAAAAAAAGTAATTATAAATCGAAAAAAAATTGAATCCAAAGAAATGGTATCTAATGCTTTTTCAATATTCAATTTAATAGGTTAAAATATATATTTATCGTTTATATATTTTAATTATCATTTTAAAAAAGGTAGAAACAATCTAGTTGTTAAGGTCCTTTTTTAGTAAGATGATGAATAATTGATTGATAGACACGAAAGACGTGCATCAATTGGTTATGTATGGATCTAATGAAACGTATCTCCTCTTCTCCTTTCTTTTCCTATTAGACTAAATATAGTCTTGATTTAAGATATAGATTATTCCTATATGAATAAAGCTAAACAAAAATCTAAAAGAGAAAAGAAAAGTAAAAATAACCTACGCAATATAAAAATAGGAAATAAGTTAATTTAGATTAATTGGCTAAATATAATATTTCTCATTTAAAAAATAAATAAGGTAAAGAAAGAAATTAAAATACTTGTGAATCATAATTTATTATTTCTAGAATTCAAATAGTCACAACTATAAATATAAATGTATATATAATGTTGAAGAAAAGATTTTGAAGGGAAAGCTTTAATCCAAAAAATTGCTAGAAATAATAGATTAACAAATTTTAGAAAATGTCAACTCTAATGCGTTTATCTTTTCATCTCATCATCTTTGTTTTGTCAATGCAAAATGTACCTACTTTTGCTGTTCCTAAGGTGTGTAAAATATTTTCTTTAAAATCAATTAAGTTAGTATATATTTATTTGACATTTATTTATATATGTAGAACTACATAATTTATATGGGATCTCATTCATCGGCTAGTCCTGAGGATATTACTGATTCACACCATGCCTTGCTTTCTTCCGTATCTTTAAGGTACCAAAATTGATTGTAAAATGAAAATTGCTCCAAGATTATATTTAATATAATTTAATTTAATTTGTTTTGATGAATATTTGTATATTGATGCATGTACTCAAAAGTGATTATGATCCGTCAAAGATTGTATACTCATTCAATAAATATTTTAATTGTTTTGCGGCGACTTTACAAGAAGAGGAGGCTCGCAAGCTTGCTAGTAAGATCATCCATCTTTATAAATGAATTTATTATCATATGAGCTAATAAACTACTTGAAGACGTATTAATTAAGCATCGTAACTTTGATTTACTTAGTATAATATTCTTGGTATTTTTTACAGTGCATCCAGAAGTTGTATCAATTACTGAGAGTCGAATAGTAAAACTTGCAACAACTCATTCGCCTGATTTCTTAGGATTACATGAGAAGCATGAAGAGGGTTTCCACGTCAAAGGTTCTATTTGGAATATATCTTCATATGGAGACAACATGATTATAGCAAACATTGATACTGGTAAAAATATATATTTATTTTATAAATATTAATTTATCTTAGTATATAACCACACATGAGAGGGGAGTGTATAAAATGAGAAGGATGAATCGAATCAAATTTAACTAATATAAAACCTTAATCATCTCTTTGAATTGACAAATTTGAATTTTTATCCTTTACATAATTTTATTTTTTTTAAAACTACACAAAGGGCTATACAAATCACAATGAAAATGTGAAGGTTCATATTAATTAATTAGATATATTTATGTATATTTAGGTGTGCACTCAAAACATATTAGCTTTTTCGACGAAAGTTTAGGCCCTATTCCAAAAAAGTTCAAAGGAGTTTGTGCGAATGAGCATGATCCAATGTTCAAGTGAAATAGGTAAAGATATAATTTTTAATGTATTCTTCAATTTAAATTTTTGAATAATTTAGTTAATCGAGTCTTTTCTCAGTTGGTCTTTCCTAGATAAGAGTAGACCATGGGTTCAATTCTAACGAACCCCTTTCCTATCCCTACCTTGTAATTAAACGTAGCTAGGCAGTTTGGTATTATTTAAATTTACTGAAATTAAATGAATATATAGGTATGTATTATTTGTTGAAGTATAATTTATGTATGTTCATTAGAAAGCTTATAGGGGCACGATACTTCTACAAAGGTTTGTTCGAAGAAGCAAAGTTACACAATATAACGCTCAATGATACACTAAGCCCTAGAGATACGAAAGGACATGGTAGTCACACTTTATCAACAGCAGGAGGGAGTTTTGTTAGTGAAGCGAGCTGGAATGGGCTAGCAAATGGGACTGCCATGGGAATGGCACCCAAAGCACGACTTGTTGCTTACAAGGTTGATTGGTCATTAGGTAGTAGCGACATGGATTTATTAGCTGCTTTTGAAGCTGCCATTGATGATAATGTTGACATTATCAATCTTTCTGGGGCTACTAAAGTACAAGGGTTTATGGATTCATTTGCCATTGGTAGCTTTCATGCTATGAAAAATGGTATCCTAACAATTGCATCAGCTGGGAACACGGGACCTGCTCTTGGGACTGTTGTGAACGTCTACCCGTGGGTGTTAACAGTTGCTGCTAGTACAATTGATAGAGAGTTCTTTTCCAATCTCTTACTTGGGAACAATATAACCGTTAAGGTAATCAAAAACAATAATGATGATGATGATGATAATAATAATAATAATAATAATAATAATAATAATAATAATAATAATAATAATAATAATAATAATAATAATAATAATAATAATGATGATGATAATAATAATAATAATAATAAGTTAATTAATGAATACATCTATGTATTGTAATACTATGCAGGCATCACGATACTTTGATTTACAAGTTCTTGATTCAAAAAAGTTTTATCCTTTGATAACTGGTATGGAAGCACGCATTTCTGGAGCTAATATCAATGACGTGTGAGTTGGTCAAATTGCTAAAATTGTAACCAATTAAATGGATGGCCTTTTTCAATATAAATTAAATTAATTAACATGTATAATTCAGGTTACATTGTCAAGATGGATCTTTAGATGCCAGCAAAGTGGTCGGAAAGATAGTAGTATGTGGTTATAATGGATCAGCTAACATTCAAGTTGTTACAAGTATTAGTATTAAAAAGGCTGGAGGTATTGGACTTATCTTTGTTAAGGATGAGAAAGTAGGATCCGAATTATTCACAAGTGTACCTCGCGCCGTCTCTGTTGCTTTGATAAGCTATAATGATGGTCAAACTCTTTTTTCTTATATCAACTCCACCAGGCAAGTTCTTTGATTACTTATGACCTTCCTAGAAAGTGGTACCCATATTCGTAGCTATTTATATTAAAAGAAAATAATTATGTTATTAGGACACCAATTGTATCCTTTAGTGAAGCAATAACTTCATTAGGTATAAAGTCTGCTCCTATTATGGCTGATTTCTCATCAAGGGGTCCTCAACCATTGTATTTTAATTCTGGTGTTTCAAAGGTATGTATTGATCATTTATCTAAGTTTTTCTCGTTGAAGAATCTAAATTTTTTCAAGAAAGTGTTTATAATTATCTTTAAAAATTGTACATAATAATTTTGTTTCTCAAATCAATGCAGCCTGATGTAACAGCTCCAGGTGTAGATATCCTAGCAGCTACTCCTAATTCCTTAGAAAAAAAAGAAAATCCTTTTATGCTAATGTCCGGAACATCAATGTCAAGCCCTCATGTCAGTGGTATTGCAGCTCTAATAAAAAAGATACACCCCTGATTGGTCAACAGCCGCTATTCAATCCTCTTTAATGACTACAGGTACAATTTGCAATACTTTGTATGTCCGTAGCATTTGCTACAACGGAAAAATTTGAGTAAATCACGAAAAAGATATAAATGGGTAAAAAATAAGTTTAATATGTGGGGAAGTGGAACAAATATGTGGATGAGAGGAAAAGATAAACGACTTGTTTATAAAATGCATGTTAGTTGCAGTTGTGTGCTGAATATGTTGGCTTATTTGACCATGTGTAAATATTGATTGATAAACCAGTCGTTTAAGCTAGCTATTATGGAGATTTGTGGCTAAAATTATTTATAGTTGTTGGTTGTTTATCATTAAAAGTAGGCTAAAGGACACAAGTCATTGAAAAGCTACAAACAATAGCTCTTTTGTTTTGGCATATAAGTTAACTAATCTGTTAGCTTAAAAGTCATTCACCAATTACATTTAATAGTTGTTTGATCGACAAAAAAACCAAAAGCTAACTATAAAGCCAACAATATAATAAGCCAATTGTTGGATAAATGGTCATTTAAAGTTTTCTCCAACAACTATATTTTCATTCATGGAGTGTTTTAATTCTATATTAAAATACATTTATACTCCGTTAAGTCCCGTCTATTTACACTTGGGATAGTCGGAAAATAACTTTCTTAATACCACGACAAGTTCGTGTCACACCATACATTTTCATATCAAACACATGCTAAACACAACTCTAAACACATTTCTCATATACAAATGTTATTTATATTATTATTACTAATATGTG
>JPXE02000239.1:0-16959 GCA_000753965.2 Amaranthus hypochondriacus | reverse complement strand
TATATATATATATATATATATATATATATATATATATATATATATATATAGGGGAGGGATCCATTGAGAAGGGGTCTTAAAATGAGAAGGATGAGAAGGATTTATAGCCATTGATCTTATGAAAATCTAACGGGTGAAAATCATCTTTCTCGTCGATCTTCTTCACCATTTTATGTTATGATTTAAGGTTACTATGTTTTCAGAAAATGATACTATGTTATGATTAAAGGTTACTATGTTTATTTTAAAAAGTTACGATGACTTGTATAAGATTAAGAGAAGACAGTAACTATATATAATCAAAGTAACCCTTATTCATAACATACTATCTTTTTCTAAGAACATAGTATCTAAAAAACTAGGTAAAAAAATATGTTGAACCACGTGCAAGGAGCTAATGAACCGCGTGCAAGGAGCTAACTAATCCAGCCCATTGATATTTGATCTAGACGGATGAGATTCCTTCTCACCATTCTCATTTTGAGACCCCTTCTCATTTGATCCTAAATCTATATCTATATATATATATATATATATATTATATATATATATATATATATATTATATATATATATGTATATGTATATATATATATATATATATATATATATATATATATATATATATATATATATATATTTATATATATATGTCTATACATATATATATATTAGGTGAATAATGATTATTATATTTAATCATAATCCGTTCGAATAATATTGATCTATATTTTGTACTTGGCTGAACAGTATAGAAAGTCGTTTTTCCGAGGAGAGAAAAAATGCTTACGCACAGAGTGATCACAAACTTGCAAAACAATTATCTAAAAAAATTAAAATAGCAAGGGAAGCCATATGTAAACTCAATAAAAACACTGCCCAAGTGATTTTGGAAACAACAAATAAGAAAAATAGGATAATGAAGATTGACTTGCATGGTCTTCATCCATCTGAAGCTATTCATACAGTAAAGAAACGTCTTAATACAATTGAGACCAAGTCGAAAATCTTGTGTTCTTTATCGGGCATAGAAAAACCACTCTTATTGGAAGGTATTACAGGTATAATTATAATTAAATTTTTTTATGATTCCATCATTGAAAGTTTAAGATTTTTCGTCATTGTATTATATTTTAATTTACTTTGTAGATTTTTATTATGTATGATTAATTTTTAAAAAGTTTTATTTGAATCATATTTCGATGAAATGAAATACGTTTTATATAATAATACTAATAATAATAATAATAATAATAATAATAATAATAATAGATGAAAAGGGCTGCTGAGTGTGAGAATGTAAACTTGATGTGATAAATAGGTGAAATGGATGCTGGGATGCTGATCTCTGATGTGTTCTGCTTGGTTGATCTCTGATATACTGGTTTGGACTATACTGAAAGCTGTTGCATCAAGATACTTTTATTATTGCGATGTATTTTATTTGCAATGTATAGTTGCCTCTTGCCGGCTCTTGTCGGCTGTTTTGGTCTCGGTTTTTGCCCGTATGCACATGAAGAGTGGGCTGAGAAAACCCTTCATAAAAGGTGGGCCTGAGTTCCACACTGATGCAAATAGGATTTTCCGAGTTCATTTTGACTTGATGTATTTGGTTTTTCTAGTGAATGAAAAAGATTTTTGTTTGCCAAAAATAATAATAATAATAATAATAATAATAATAATAATAATAATAATAATAATAAGTGATAATAATAAAAATGATAATAACATAATAAGTGATAGAAATGTTATGTTATAAGTATAATGACATTGCTTAGAGTATCACTAAATAACAGATGTCCTATTCGTTGGAGTCTTGATGTAATTAATATCCAAGAGGTCAGTGGTTCGAAATCTCTCAAAGCAATTTTGAGAGGTATTGTGCGACTGTGTGTGACATGGGTGCTTGGGTGCCAGGTGGGCACCAAGTAGGCATGACGTGGCAATTTTATTTCATTTTTTTTTATTTTTTATTTTTTACGACCAAACAGTTGGTAGTAATCTGGTCGGAAATTTGGTCAAAGTTTTTTTTTGTCATTTTGGGTTGAATTCTGAAATTGTGTTAACCGACTAATTTCCGACTAAAAGGGTAGTTCGGAATTTTCGACTAACCAGATTTCTAACTGTGTTCCTACTAAAACGATTTTTCGATCATTTTGTGCCGACTAACCCAAATAGTCGGAATTTAGTCGGTATAGCTCTATACCGACTAAATTCCGACAGTTTTGGGTAGTCGGAAAATTGCGTTGTTTTTTTTGTAATGATATATAAGGCGGGTCGGCAGATTGGATCGGGTATTTGTTTAACACCCGTACATGTTGCTGCCACACTCTTCACTCTTTTTCCCTTATAAATACACCTACATATACTTAATTATTTTTGCACCAAACTCTCACATCAAAAAGCTATTTTCTTGCTCATGTAATACTTACTATTTTAGCTCCTCTTTTCTCACACTAATACTCCATTGCAATCCCTTCAAGTTTGTATTTTCTCTATTAAAACATTAATATAAATCCTAGGCTAGATGGTGGATGTAGCCCAAGATTGGTGAACTACCTTAAATCTTTGTCTTGATTATTTGTATATTATTGTCATTCATCGTACACTTGCATATTTGGTTCCTACATTAAGACACAATACAAACCTTCACTTAAACCATAATTTGTGATCATTGAGTGAGGTTTATACTAGGGATGACAATTGAGTCCGAATCCGATCCTAGTCCGATTCGATCGGAGGAATATAATCTGATTTGAGTCCGAGGAAAAAGTCATCCGACTCCGACTCCAACTTTACGATCCGAGTCTGAGTTAGAGACAGACCGGTGTTGGACCTTAATAAAAATCCGATACTCCGACCTGACTTCGACCTTGAAGGAAATCCGACTTTGAATTTCACTTTTACACCAATATTTTGTTTCCTTTAAAACACTAGACATGACTAATTCAAGCTCTCTCTCATACTAATTGTAATTTTCGATTTTGAAAAACTACTTGGTATTTTTATTTAAATTAATCAATCAGAATACGACAGATCAGATTAAGAGAAATAAAATACGCCAAATTAAAATGCGAGAAAATTTTGTTAGATTGTAGTAGTTGAACTATTTCTCTAGTTATACTTGAATTCAAAGTACATCTTTTTTTTGTTATGTTGTATTTGAAAAATATATTTTGTTAATTTTATGTTTTAAAATCATTAGTACAAAATCACAACGATATTGTTTGCTAATAATCCGACTTCGTTGGAGGTCCGAGAGTTCGAGTTCGAGCAAACTTGGAGTATGCATAATCCGACTCCGAGTGGAGGTGGACTGGAAAAAAACTCCGACTATTATTCGGCCCAAAGTCGGAGTATGTATAATCCGAGCCGAGTCCGACCCATTGCCATCCTTAGTTTATCCTGCCCTTTCAATTTTTTTTGGTCATGGTGTCCAGATTCGGGCATTCACTGCGAAGGCTCGAACTTTCAAGACTGCCATAGAGGAAAATTCCATGCTTCTACGAATAGATAATATTGTGAGCGATATCAAGAAGCAGGAGGATGATGTTTTTTGTATAAATCCGGCTGAAATGTCTTTTTTAACATCACAATTTTTTAGAGACGATCTCTAATTGAGTCGGCCTATTATATATTTTTTAAAATATATAAATAGGCATTAATAATGATAAGTAGACATTTAAAAGACTGAAAGTAACCATTAAGGATATAGTAAACAAGCATTAAGGATAATTCACGTAGACATTAAGAATACATTAAGTAGACATTCGTCTTTAGTGAACTAGGCATGAGAAACGTGATGAGTAAAGAACACCTTCGATAGGTACTATAATTACACAAATTGATAACACAAAAATAGCCGAAATAACCCGGACAAATTAATTCGCCAAAACACGAATTCAACACACTCGAATATCACCAATAAACCACAATAAAATGAGCAGTCAAACAAGATAAAAGCAAGTAATAATCAAGGGCGCAAAGACACAATATTTTTACGTGGAAAACCTCTTCGGTGTGAAGAGTAAAAACCACAGGACTTTTGGAGTCCACCCAAAATTCTCGTATTATGATGAAAAGGAGGTTACAAAAACCAATTCAAAGTTCTCCAAAGGGTCCTCAAACTACCCTAGAACAAACAACCATAATAATCAACAATTGAGAAACAAAAAGGAAGAAATCACTCAAAACGATGATCCTACCGTCAAAAATAAATCCCTATGTCTCCCCATTAGGCTGCTAAAATTATAGGACGATCCAACGGTTGAACTTTGGGAAATAACGTTTTTGTGGAACTGTGCAGGTGAATTACAGGCTGCCTTCTCTTTGTGTTTCTCTCTTAATCTTTTTTCAAAGAAAATGATATTTATCTTATGAAAGAAGACAAAATGTATATACCCTAAGCTTCTCAAGGAAGCTAAAAATTATGACTCCACACGGGTTATAAAAATAAGTGGATATTTATACTCCACATAAAATGGGTGTCTCCACATAGGCTGGGATTCAAAAAACCCAACAAAACGTCTCCTAAAGAGAGTGTCTCTCAAGAGACTAACTGTTCGCTCATCTCTAATTATTTATTTTTTTGTCTTCATATTTGGTTTTTTCATTTTCTTCCTTGGTTCGAGCTTTCCTATTTTGTGCCTACAACATTTCCACAAATAAAGTAGTCTTTAATTTTGTATCGGATTCGTTTACCGAGTTTGATCTCAGGTTCTTAGCAAGTTTGATTATATAAAGCTTCTAAATATTATTATAGTAAGTAGTAGCTTCGATTTGACATAATTTTCAAAAGTCGGAAAAAAAATATAAACCGAACTTATTATCAACTAAAACATTATTTATTTTATCAATGATGATTGTTTAGTTTTAGTTTATCACGTGGCATAGAGTTTATTATCAACAAAAAAAATTTAGAACTTAATACATAGTGTTCACATAACACACAAGTATTAAGCAACAACTTAATATTATATATATAAACCTTGTAATTTCAATAACTTGTTTTATGTGTCTTAAATATTTATCATCTTTCGTTTTTATTTTGGAAAATTATTGACTTGTGTTTTTTGCAGGGCCCTTCGATGAGAAGGCCTATGCTTCTTGGTAAAAGACATCAAGGTTTATATTATGTGCAGTCCACAAAGAATTCTATTCCAGATACTATACCACATGTCACTGCTGTTTTAAAAAGTCCATACATTGATTTTTCTGAAAATTTAATCAAACTTTGGCATCTAAGGCTAGGCCACATGCCTCTAGATAGAATGAAAATAGTACTTCCACAAATTCATGTTTCTAGTTTCAAGAATTCTTTCCTTTGTAGTATTTGTCATAAAGCAAGACAAGAAAGACATCCCTTTAGTAATAGTTGTATAAAAGCTTCTAAACCTTTTGAAATGATTCATGTTGATATATGGGGTCCTTACTCCTCTTCTACTATGACATGTAAATCGATGTTTCTTACTATTGTCGATGATTATACGCGCACTACATGGTTATATCTTATCAAATACAAAAGTCAATGTGTTAGATTTCTTTCTCATTTTGTATCTTTTATTCAAAATCATTTTAATTCTCATGTTAAAACTATTCGCACTGTCAATGCGAAAGAGTTATGTGACGGTGAAATACTAAAATTTTATCAACAAAAAGGGATCCTACATCAAAAATCTTGCACATATACCTTACAACAAAACAGGATTGTGAAAAGAAAACATCAACATTTGCTTGAAACTACACGGGCTAAATGGCCTACAAGCTATATGACTTAATTAACCATAAAATTGTCATCTCTAGAGATGTTATTTTCTATGAAAAGCATTTTCCATACCAGTTTGATAAAAATGTCAGAATGCATGATTTTTTTTCTTTCCATAGAAACTTTTCATACCACTTTTGAAGTCCCTTGTGACCCATGGATTATTACCCACAGTACACATAATAATGGTATGCCTAGCAGTGAAAGTTATTCAGATAAAAACCGCAAACCAAACCAATCCAAACCGAGTAAGAAATATGGTTTGGACTTTTTATAATTTGGTTTAGTTTTGGATTGGAATTTTCAAAACCGAAATATTTGTGTTTGGATTAGGTTTGAGCATACTAAAAACCGAAAGCTGCAATTATGAACCGAATTAAAATAGAAGATCACTTTTTACAATGAGCTAAACTACTTGTTGAGTGAATGTGAACCTTGACGTGCAAATCGAAATTTAATTGGCAATACTAACAAAAACAACATAAGCAATCTTATAAAAATAATAAACCTTAATTTTATTTCGTCATTTTCATTTTTGCATTATAAATTTAGTAATCTAATTCGATTTGCAATTTAAATTTGTTTTCAATTGAAAAAACGGTTTGGATTGGTCTGAAAAAGTCTAAACCGAATTAATGTGGTTTGGTTCGATTTGGATTGTGGCATAATTTTGTTTGGTTTGGATTAAAAAATCAAAAATCGAAATAAATTTAGTTTGATTTGGTTTTATGAAAAAAACCAAACTTTCACCCCTAGGTATGCCCAACAATCAAGATGATGGTGACAACACATTTTTTAAAGAAAGTGGTCCAAGCATCTTTGATCCCCACTTTCTTGATTATAGTACCACTCCTTTTGTACATCAAGAAAATGCAATTCCAAAGCCTGACATCTTTATAGAACCGTTGTTTTTATTAGGCAGTTGGTGCATCAAGGCACAGAAGGGCAAGCAAACGGTTGGGCTTTTTGTAGGTGAGGCATATTTCTCTACATGAAAGCTTATAAAACAATTGTGAACGCTGAAAGAAACATGAATACATGATATCCAAATTATAATTGAATAAAAAATCCAAAACATTTGTTATCATTGCGCTAAGCAACTATAATAAAAAATGAATGACCATTTATAGAGAAGATATTATTAGTTAATGGTAAACTTTTAGCCATAAAATTGTTAAAAATGAATGACTACCTTTAACATTATTAACAATTTGCTTATCAATTAAGTTTAGCTGCTAACGGTACCTATCAATATGTTTCAAAAAGCTGGATTGTGTAGCTGAGAAATTGAGAAAAACATATGGTGCATCTGATTTAGAAGATGACATGTGCGATAGAGTTTATACTATTGACTCTATTCATCATGGGGCACCTTATAATAACTGTATGGAGCTTAAAGCTGCTGCAAAGTTTGGTGATGACTATTTATGTACACCAAAATTAATTGGCCGTGGAGACTTTGAAGATCCTGCAGTAAAGAAGCTTTCCTTGAGACTTCGAGCTTTTGAGGGTGATTGAGAATCAATGAGGCAGAAAATTATGTCTATGCAGACAGATAAAGCACAATATATGTTACTTAGAGGAATTGCTCAGCATTGGTGCAGAGATATGGCACTTGTTCATAAGCCATATATTGTAAGGAACGTTTGCCTCATGGCAGTGTTTAGGGTAAATTTATGTGTATAAAACTATTTTGCTTTGCTTTATCCATAGTTCTATGGTTATATGATGTATACATTTTGAAAACCTACTCTTAAGATGATTATTATTATTTTTCGCCATAGAATAAAAACTAGATCATATCGCATATTTCCCGTGTTGTAAAGGTGTAAAAAATATGCTTTCCTTTTTTTTTGAGCCTTCTATACACAGTTTATTCTATTTATTGTTTATCTTTGAAAGTACTCCTAATAAGTAGTTATGAGAATGTGAGTCTGATTGTGTTACTACCTGTGGTGTTTATGGGACATTGGCAGAGGATAACGTTGTAAACAGGATAAGAAATCTCATTGCTCGGAGACACTATCGTGATTCATGACATCCACGACTGCAACAATGTTACCAAAAGATTGGGGTCGGGTAACAATAATTTCATATTACCTTGCCTGCTACTATATAGCCATTCTAAGATCTGTTTCAAGAACAACCTTCTTGCATTGTTCAGGTACAATTCAATGCTAACTGAATTATTCTTCAAAGATATTGGTGTCCATAATAATGTTACAACATCTGAATACGTCAAGAAATCAGATTTTTGATAGAACTCACTAAAAAAGAACAAACAACAAACGAATCGAGTTAATAAAAACATACATCCTCACCGGGAAAATACCCACATTCTTTAATACATCATCATTGAGTTTGTTTTCAGGCATTACCCAATTCCATAGCGTGGGAAAAAGTCCCCTAACAAGCTTATTGCGAACAAATTCAAAATAGATGTTCATTCTTTCGTGGAAAACTTGGATCATGTCTAGTCTAGAAAGTATATACAATATCAGGAAGTCTCCTGAGAGACGGTCTATGCTATAGACGGGATCCATGAAGCCCAGCCCAAACAAATTAGCAATTAAAAAAAGGAAAAACAAAAAAAAAAATTAAAAGTAACCGCCATGTTTATGAAGGCGTGGGAATTATTAGTTTGGAATCCCAAACGTGTACTTTTCATTAACTGTCATTGGAACCCAAAAACCAAAATGATTGTCTCTGCCATTTCAACCCCAGAATTCTCATTCTCCATTAACCTTTTACAAAAATAGATGAATTATTGTGTGAATTCGACCAAGCTTATTCGAAACAGATATCGAAAGGTATGGTAGTGAATTGAATTTTATTGTTCATCATGTCTGATTTTATTTGTAATCGTTTTTACCAATTTAATTTTAAATTTTTGTTCCCCAAGCTTCATCAATGGTGGTTGTTCCTCAAGCTTCATCAATGGTGGTTTCTCCCCATGCTTCATCAATGGTTGTTGAGAATGACAATGAATTTGCCCGGAATGAATCGCACATAACATTACATGTAAGTTGCTACCTTTGATCTTTTTTAGAGGGAGGGGATGAATGTCGAAAAATTCACACCCCCATTAATGATATTTTAATAATTTCAGTTCATGGAGATGAAGATGAATAAAATAACCATAGCAACGCTATATGCCTATACGAAGGTAACATATTGGGGATTATAATACATTATATTTGAAGTTATAATAGTGTTTATTTGGTATTATATTGGAATGTGTTTGGGTGTATAATGGCATGTTTCTGTGCGTATAATGGCATGTGTTTGGGATTATAACATATCATATTTGCGATTATAATTCATTATATTTGGAGTTAAATAAGGTTTATTTTGGTATGTTTGGGTGTATAATGACATGTGTATGGGAATATAACACATTATATTTGGAATTATAATGGTATGTGTTTGGGTGTATAATGGCATGTGTTTGGGAATATAACACATTATATTTGGTATTATAATGGTATGTGTTTGGGTGTATAATGGCATGTGTTTGGGAATATAACACATTATATTTTGTATTATAAAGGTATGTGTTTGGGTCTATAATGGCATGTTTCTGTGCGTATAATGGCTTCAGTTTAGGATTATAATACATTATATTTGAAGTTATAATAAGATTTATTTGGTATGTTAATATAATGGGTGTTTGTGTGTATAATACAAAATATTTGAAGTTATAATACAAAATATTTGGGCTTATAATGGTATTTTTGGGAAGTATAATGGCATGTGCTTGGAGTTATAACAACCTTATATTTTGCATGTTACATACCATATATATGTTGATACATGTTTAATTAGTTGGTGTTATATAACATTAATAATTGTTATAATAATGTTTAGATGATTGTAATGAAGAAACCGAGCCCTCTGGAGCAAATAAAAAAATCTCAAATGAACTGAAATGTGCTACTGATCTATCACAAGTAGACCTATTTAGTTCACTAGATGGCATTGCCGCCAAAACAATAGAAGAACTTGAGCAGCTCTACATGTCACATGCACGAGTAACGGGTTTTGGCATTAAAAAATACACCCAAAGAACAAGAAAGGATGTTATAGTAGAGAGGTATTACGTCTGTTCATGTGAAGGGAAAACAAATGTGGTCCCTTCAAATGAAAAAAATGAAAGTTTACAAAAGTCGAAAAAGATGAAACTCACGCCAACAACAAGATACGATTGTAAGGCACGGATACGGATTAAATTAGATAATGAAAGTGGATTATATTATGTTACGCAACACATCATCTTGCACACCCATGAATTAACAAGAGTTGAATGGCAACACCTTCATCGTTCTGAAAGGCATGTATCAGTTTCCGAGAAGATTGATACCATTAGAGCATTTGAAGAGGCAAGCATCAGACCAACCGCTGCTTATAGATAATTGTCTCAAGATGCAGGCGGGGATGAGTATGTTGGGCATACGCTATTAGACCACATAAACTATGTCAACAGGTAATATACTATGTTTGGAATTATATTATTAGCATTTTGGAAGTATAAGATACTATATTTGGAATTATATATATTATTTGGTAATATGAAAAAGGATTGTTTGGTTATTTTATGTCGGCAGGTTAAGGATGAAAGAAATAGAAGGGGGGGATGCTCAAACAGTGATTGATAAGCTCATAGAAGAATCTGAAAAGGATCCTGAATTTTACTATCGCGTAAAGTCGAATGAATAAAGACAACTTATAGCTCTATTCTGGAGTGATAGTATTATGAGAAAAGATTTCAAAATTTTTGGAGATGTGGTAATATTTGACACAATCTACTTACCAACCGTTATAATCTTATTTGTGGCCCAATAGTTGGGATTAATAATCATCGAAAAACAGTTATGTTTGGATGTGCATTTATCGCCGACGAAAAGGTTGAATCATTTGAGTGGGTTCTTGGTCAATTTAAAAAATCTATGAGCAACAAATCCCCAAAATCAATATTCACCGATTAGGACTTTGCAATGTCACGTGCAATTGAGAATGTACGTAATAATAATCTATGTAATTATCCAAAGAACAATATTATATTTGTTAAACTAATGTGTTATATTCCGATATGTGTTTTGCAGGTATACCCAGAATCAAAGCATAGATTATGCTTGTGGCACATACTGAAAAACGCGGTCTCACGTTTTGGGTCGTTAAAGTCGTATACAGGCTTCAAAGAAGCATTCCATAAATGCTTGATGGGTTGCAACACCGAGGAAGAGTTTAATGAATGCTGGGATAATATGGTCACTACCTACAAAATGATGGAAAAGGGAGATTTTTATAAATGGTTTGGTCGTTTATACCAAATAGACACAAGTGGTGCACAGGATTAAGTAAAGATTTCTTCTTTGCCGGAATCTTATCTTCACAAAGAAATGAATCAACCAATAGTGCTATTGGATTTCAAGCAACAAAAAACACTAGTTTGATGCAATTTTATAAAATTTTCCAAAACACGGTGGAACGATTGAGGAAAAAAGAAAGTGAGGCAGAATTTTATTGTTCTCGGACCACACCCACATCAACTCTTCGCATCGTTGGGTTACTAAAACACGCAGCCGAAGTTTACACTACAACTCTGTTTAGAGATTTCAAAGAGGAATTTAAGCTTGCTATATCGTGTCATGTGACCGAACACAATCAAGACAATGGGGTTGAAAGTATATAGGTACGGCCTAAACCTTATCCTATGTCTGATCTGGGTTTTAGTTGGCATTATGATATAGTGTTTTTGGGATTATAGTATATTGAGTTTGGAATTATATTATGTTATATTACCAAATCCATGTAATTGTGTTTGTTGCGTAGGGTATGTGTTGGAGATACGAAGGAACATGCACAAACTGTTGTTTACATGAACCATCAAGGAAACGTTAATGTCAAATGCATGTGCAAAAGTTTTGAGGCATGTGGTTGGTTGTGTTGTTATTGTTTACGCATACTTCATAATCAATCAATAGAAAAAATACCGGAAAAATACGTCTTATCTCGATGGACCAAGGGTGCTAAGAAAAGTTTGTGGGAGAAGATGTTAAACAACGAAGATCCTAGTAGTCAAAACAATGACAAACAACAAAGGTTATTCGCTTTACAATTGAGGGCACAATAGTATGTGGAAAATGTACAATATGATTTTGAGAGCACAAAACAATAACGATGTTAGACGGGTGGTTGATGAAATGTGTAACAAAGCATATGAAGAAGTACAAAAGTTGTTAGATAAGTCACCTTAAGAACAACCGTCTCTTAATATTGTATCAGGTGCAGGGGTCATGGTATTAGACCCGGAAAAATTAGTTACTAAGGGGAGTAGAAAGAGGATCAAGGGCCACTTTGAAAAAAGAAAGAGCACGACCAAAAAGGAGTTCGGAACTGCAACACCCAAAAAACATATAATATAGAAAATGTAGTTGATGCTTTATAATATGGATTTTGATGCTTTATAATATGAATTTGGTATTTTTTAATTGATATTAAACGATTCTGATGCTTTATAATACCAATACTTAGTCATTATAACTCCAAAACTTAGTCATTATAACTCTAAAACTTAGTCATTATAAGTCCAAAACTTTGTCATTATAACTCCAAAACTTGGTCATTATAACTCCAAAAATTAGTCATTATAACTCCAAATCTTAGTCATTATATCTCTGAAACTTAGTCATTATAGCTCCAAAACTTAGACATTATAACTCCAAATCTTAGTCATTATAACTCTAAAACTTTGTCATTATAACTCCAAATCTTATATAATTATATTTTGAAATATGATACCCAATTTTCAACGTAATAAATACAAAACAAAGGCGTTGTAATACCAAATCTTATGCCTTATGAAAACAACTTATAGCCTGAATCATTGTCTCCAAATACCATTCATGATTACTAAAAACAACTACGCCATATATCTTTAATAATTTACAACACGCAAAAATTAAAGTGTCGTTGTTGATAGAGTTACATGTGTTCATTACACAAATGTTTCAGTCAAATTGTCTTCTTTGTTGTGACATTCTTCCTTTGCCTTTTGGGAGCAACTTGTTCAGGTTTGGCCATTTGTGCAAGATGTTTTTTGGGACGCTCTCGTGCGCTTCCTACCACTAACAACATTCAATGGATCGGGTGTCCTTGAGGCAAGAATTGCGGGCAATCTTTTTGGTTTCTCAAATGCAAACTGCTTGGCTAAATTCACCAATTTATCGCGATCCACACGATAAAGCCTCCCGATCACCAAGCTACAAACATACATCACAATTGATACATTACGATGTATCCAATACTGAAAAAAAGGAACAAAATAAAACTACATGAAAAAATCAAATGAAGAACCATTAAACAAACCTCGAAAAGTGGATTTATGTCCATGGAGCCTTGAAATTGCTCCATAAAATATGCCATGTAATACCGCAATCTACGCTATCGGCATTGACCGTCCACTCAAACTTCATCTCTTTAACCCCAAAAGTCACACAATTTGCTGCTTTATCGTGCCCCATTACATCAGCAAAATTAGTGAAACATCACGCTGTAATTACGATTCATTAAAAAATCAGTTAAAAAAGTCATCAACACCAGAGCAAAGAATGACATATAATATTGAAAGCATTCAACATACCACTCCGACAGCAACATTATAGGCATAGTCTGCGTCAGGACGTTCAACATTGTCGAAATAATGTATTTACATCTTTTGAAATCCGTTGGCCAAAACTTCTTAACCCATTTTTTCCAAGCACCGATTACATCTGTTTTCTTTTCCTCTTGGGATGTATGCTTGTTGTTGCCGTTAATTAGGTGGTTCAACCAAAACTGAATCAAATAATGTATTTACGTAAATATGTCAACTACTCAATTATAATATCAATTGGACTTGTACATATATCCAAAAACATAATATGTATATAAAAAAACGAGTGGGGTAAAATCAAAAGTTACTTACGCAATGGGTTGATCCAAATAAGTAAACCCGAACCCGCTTGTTTGGGTTAGCAGCCGCTTGGTTTACCTTTAAGGCATTCAGATACAATGCCCAACAATCAATGACTGTTGCGCCAATCTCTGTCTTGTTTAACATTGTCAAGACATCCCTACGGTCCATAAAGATCTTGGTGTTGTATGTGCACAAAATCTCCCTATACATTTCAAAAAACTATTAGTATAACACATTTTTATATGTATTAAGAACTTTGTAATGGTAAAGTGTTAGATAATCACTTACGCCTCATCCATAGTGTCTTTGTCATTGTGTAATCAAGCACCTTCAACTCTAACTCCCTCATCGACCTCAAGTACTTGAGATTCGATGCAACAAACGCCGATGCAGGAAAAAATCAGACATAATCTTGCCTAAATCCAAACTGCACAAGTCCTTCAGAGCTGAGGGGATTGGGATTTCAACAAAGGGCTTGTTAGGGGTCGGAGTGGATGTTATTGGGGTTGAGGATGGACTGCTTTCATGTGGTGCTGCAGTTGGAGGTGGAATGTTAGGGGTTGGGCTCGGAGGGGGTGAAATGTTAGGGTTTGAGCTTGGAGGGGGTGGTCCTTCGTGTGCACCTGCCTTGTTCTTATTAATCAGCATGCTACGAAATGCGTCAATAGACGCCAACGAATCGGCATTACCCCATATCTGTTGGGTCTCAGAAACAACTTCTTCTTTTGACATATCATCGGTGCCCTTAGTTGGTCGCAAGTTATACGCGGCCACCCTTTGGCAATAAGTGTGCGTAATAACTTCTAGATCTCTCTTAAAAATTACCTCAGCCATCTCCAAATCCTAAATACAATATAAATATATATCACACCACATATAACACCAAATATGTATAATTATAACACCAAACCTATTCAATTATAACACCAAATATGTATCAGTATAACACCAAAACTATTATACTATAATACCAAATATGTATTAGTATAACACCAAATATGTATTAGTATAACACCAAAAAATATTCAACTATAACACCAAATATGTATTAGTATAATATCAAAACTATTATACTGTGTAGAAACACTTAGAGATTATGAATTCAACAAGAGGGGGGTGAATTGTTGTATTTCTTTTTGAAGTATTTTTGCCCTGTTTTGCGGAAATTAAGCTCAATCAAAATACTTAAGTAAAAGCAAGAACGTAAAATGGAGACAAGAGATTTTACGTGGAAACTTTCTAGGCCTTCTTAGAAAGAAACCCCACGACCACTTCGGATTTTAAACTTCTCTTAATACGTTTTAGGCAATTAACACAATTACATAAAACTTAATCTTTTCTCTTTTCTTCTAGGCCACTTCTCTTCTTCTTCTCCTTCTCCTTCTCTTTTCTTTCTCTCGTTCTTTCTCACGGTTCCCCTTTAGACTTCCCAAGTCTAAATTACAAACTCTCAAAAACCCTTTACAAATAAATTCTCTAGATTGAATAAAGACAAAAACATTGCATAAGAAAAATATTTGAAAATTAATTGGCAATTAAACGAATGAATATTTTTCTCTCCTTAGGTGATCTCTCTTGAATTCTTGATTTGGGCACACACACGGCTGCCGGTTATTAAAGTCTTTTTTATATGTGATCAACCGTGCATTACATCCATATTTCCCTTATTCTAAGATGTGGGAATAGTGGAGAAAAGCCTTGGAGGTTACTCCAGGTCATTCGGTTATTTTAGGCTAAAAATGGTAAAATTCATTAATCCTTAACTAATTCCCTATTTACGTGGAGAGAACTAAGGAAGCTTAATCTCACGTTTTAGATTTGTTAATTTTGCCAATTAATCTCTTATGCAATCTATTTAGAATTTACCCGTACAAATAACTAAAATAAAGAAAAACTTATTTTCCTACGTTTTAGTTGACTCTCTTCTCAGATCTGCTTCACTGGGAACACTGCACTGTCTCCGTCAGCTTTCTTTTTAATTTATCAAACTTAGAACAGTAGTAATTGATCCTTCTTTTGACTTTCCACTTGAACTTCAAGGTTGACTGCTTTGACTATGATTTTGACATTGACTTTGACACGTACATTATTCTTTAAGCAAGTCTCTTAGGTGCCATCAACGATTTTGACCAATCGGATATTTGACCTACAAAACAATCTCTAGGTTTTGTTTGTTTATAAACCGTTAAGTCATCATCAAAACTCAATTGGGCCAACAAATTCCCACTTTTTGATGATGGCAAACTTTATAAACAAACTTAATTAAAAATAGAGTAAAATGGATAAGATAGAGTATGCTAGAGATTGGAGCAACCCTAAGCAAACTTTAGCAAATCAAATTATAATTCACTAAGCGTCCATTAAAACAGTTTACTCTTTGATTAAATTTTAAAAACATATCAATAAGCGTACAATAAGCAAAGTGTATGTCTTTTAAAATAATCATTTTCCAAAAGATAGTAAATATAACAACTTAAGTATCAATTCTATACTTATGTGAATTTTCGAAAATCTTAACAAGTTATGGTAATTTTCTAAATGAAGCAAGATAAAGAAACAGTAATACTCAAGTAATATCTAAGCAAGCATGGGAATGCAAGTATACCTTAACATGATTTGAGTTTTTTTTTTTTTTTTTTTTTTTGAAAATAAGGGAATTATATAGAAAGGAGAAGAAACACCACACTAAACCCTGGAAACCCCTAGCCCGCCGGCA
This sequence comes from Amaranthus hypochondriacus, assembly GCA_000753965.2. NCBI lineage: Eukaryota > Viridiplantae > Streptophyta > Magnoliopsida > Caryophyllales > Amaranthaceae > Amaranthus > Amaranthus hypochondriacus. Next base: position 523 of record JPXE02000239.1, on the reverse strand, counting down.
TAAAAAACCCCGTGAGGGGAAAAAGCCATTGGAAAAGACGACTAAGGATCAGGCCACCCAAAACAGCATAGGGGTGGACTATTCAAATCGTTTTCAAAAACACCAATAAAAACCTGGTCCAACCACCTTACACACCAAAAGAGAATCTAACACCTTACACACCATTTAAGCTATAAGCTCATAATCACCACCCAATGCAAAAACACAAGCAATACCAACCACCATAAAGAAAAAACGATAGGGACTCTTACACACCAAGTATAGGAAACGAAACAGACCACCAACATAATCACCACTACAACCTCACACCTTACACACCAAGGAACCACCGTCATCAAAGCGTCTCATGCCATATCGACATCAATCCCAAAACCTCCACGAAACAGAATTCAAGGACCAGAACCCATCGAAAAGGAGAGAGCAGAAATCACCAACATTAGTCGCCAACCTTACCACACGAAATTTGGACTGAGGCCACCAGAGCTTTGAACACCAGGAATTAAATCAGAGTAACTTCTAGAAA
>JPXE02000238.1:11616-26238 GCA_000753965.2 Amaranthus hypochondriacus | reverse complement strand
GCAAGCAAAAGTTTAATTAATCCTTCATACTCATATAAGGAATGTTGAGGTGAAGAAACTATTTATTTGCTACTCCTTTTCAACGAAAAAGACAAAAAGCAAGCAAAAGTTTAAGGCGCATTCGTCATATGAGTGAACAGGCTTTTGCATACATAAGTGAGATGGATATGGAGAAATGGTCAATAGCATTTGACGGGGTTACTGATATGGCTATGCTACCACGAACAAGGGTGAGGTCTTCAACGGCGTCATGAAAGGTGCTAGATTCCTACCCGTTGCAGTTATTGTTGAACTTACTTTTTACCGTGTGAACAAGTGGTTCGTGAAAAAAAGGGAAATAGCTAGAGAACGACTTGCTTCTAATCATCCGTACACTGTCTATGTTGAGAGAAAAATAGAAGCAAATTGACGTAAAGCACAATATCACAGCGTAGAGCCATTTGACATAACAAATGGCAAATACGAAGTCACAACCGGAAAAGGCGAACGAATAGAACGCAAAGGCGGAAAGCGTTACACTGTTAACTTGTCAAACCGCACTTGCTCTTGTAAAAAAGTTTGGGTTTTCCACTATCCTTGTTCACACGTGTTAGCTGTATGTTCTGCATATAGCTTATCTGAAGACACTTTTGTCGATCGGCGTTTTCGCACAACTAGCTACATGAGGACTTATGAGCCTCAATTTGAACCTGTGCTTGACTCTACTCAATGGAGGGAATACAATGGCCCTCGTCTGATTGCTGATACTAGTAGAGTACGAACAAAGGGACGTCCACGGTCAAAGAGATTGCGTAATGAGATGGATGATCGTACGGATAGAGGTCTCAAATGTGGCATATGCAACGGCACAGGACATAACATGCGTAGTTGTGCACAACGCCAACGTGGTTAATTAGTGTACTTTCTTAGTTGAACAATTTTTTGTTGTATTTGTATTTTGGACGATGAATTATGTATTTTAAGTATTTTAAATTAATTACTTTGATGTTTACACATAATTCGTTACCTTAACTTAATTATATTAAACATGTAAGAAATGGGGAAATGGAGAATGCCTCGCAAAACAAGCTACTGGTTTGTATTAAGGCATCAGTTCTGTTCGCAGTTAGTAACTGCGAACAGACCAAAAAAACAAAACAGGTCTGTTCGCAGTTACTAACTGCGAACAGATAGTTTTGCTTTTTTGGCATGTTCGCAGTTACTAACTGCGAACAGAACTGATGCCCAAAAACCCAGTCTTCAGCCCATTAAGCTATTTGTTGGCAGTTAGTAACTGCGAACAGCCCAAAAGCTTATTTTTCAAATAGTTTGGGGGAGCTCCTATATTTCCAAATACTTTTGGAATTTAGCTTAAAAAAAAGTTCTCTTTTATAGAGGGAAAGTAGTTGACAACTCAAGCACATTTATATATTTATATTAATCTACAAGCAAAGCAACAAAAACACAGTAATCTCGACATGATTCAGTACTTAATAGTTGGCCTTGGCACTCTTTTAATCTCATCTTTCTTCTTAATAGTGTAACTACAAAACAATAGACAATAATCAATCTACGACACTAAGAATTAATCAGCAACTACTCTCAAGCATTTGGGAAATCAACTACTTCAATAGCTACTCATTTGTACTGATGGATTTGCCCCACTCACCGAAAATATGATAAAAAAATCCTAAAATCAGTAAAAGTTAGCAAAAAGATAAACTCGGCGAGGGATTGTTGGACCAGCGGAAACATAATTATATATTAGTATACCCTTTATTCTAAGAACTAAATTTTTCCACGAAGATATCAAATACGACATTTATGGCAAATTGAGGTTGTTCATCATTAATTCATTCCCAATCTAAAATTCAAACCAAGATTTGGCAACTAAAACTAAATCAAACTGAAAATACAAAACAAATCAAAAATACCAAAACAACTAATCTCAAATAAAAAAAGCTTAAAATTAGTTTATACCCAAAAACACAGCAAAACTACTTCATCACAAGCAAAAAATAGAAGTAATCAAAAAAGAGAATGAATAAAAAGAGAAATTACCAAAATAAACACAAGGAGATGAATTACGAGTGGTTAAAATTGCGAATCCTTGAAATATCACAAATTTAGTCATTAATATAATCACCATAGTGAATTCTTTCAATTTGTTAAAATGAGTTCTATCTAACAATGAATTCTTCCATTGCTAAATAAAGTATTAACAAATCTTAAAAATGCATGCAAATTACCAATATCAAATAACTCAAAATTTTCCATTTCGCAACAGACAAAGATAAACTTATGAAAATACAAGCTGAAAAATCAATTACCCATCTTCGGACTTTGGAAGTGAACAGAGCATCAACGTCTCCAGTGAAACCAAAAAAACTAATGGAGTGAATGAGTGATAGACAAAATTCAAATTGTTCCAGAAAAAGGGAGGAAATTTATATTGCTTTAGAGAGAACTAATTAGTTGCGTAGGAAAAGGTGGAGAAAAGGGAAGAGCAAGAATGATAATCTAAGTTGGTGAAAGGATCACTAAATCTAACTATATAAAATGAAAAATTAAAAACGAAAAAGCAAACTTCAATCAATTTACGAAAACAACAAATTAATTATATTTAGGAGCAAAAACAAAATGTAATTCAAAAGTAGGGCGCACTAACCCGAAAATATACAAAAAAACAAATTTTATAAATTGATAAATAAACTAACAGTATTGTAATGAAAAATTTAGCAATAAAGGAACTAATACTATCAATAAAAGATACAAAAATACAAACCTTAGGTTATATAATAAAAAATCAAGAACCTAAATCTCACAAAATAAAGAACGAATTGAGGAAAAATACCTAATTTATTTGACATATCATGTACCTCTTACTTTTTGTTTTGAGAGAAGTTATTGAGAAGCTTTAATATTTTCAAGAAGCCCTAAACTTTGAAGAATGCATCAAGAGAGCGAGCAAATGAAAGTCAATAAATTCACAAGTAGAAATCAAAACCCAAAATTTAACGAAAAAACAAATTTAAATAAATTCTTGAAAGATATTACTAACGTATAATTTATCACATCTCATGGGGTATAATGGTTCCAAATTGTTGAAAGAAACATGTAAAAGTTAAAATGATCTCATCAACCAAAAATATCAAATCAAAAACTCAGAAACATAAAAGGCGAAAGACAACACACACACACTCTATTTCATCCTCGTAGAAGCCGTCAAATGGTGAAGTAGATGAAGATCAAGGTAAAACAAGGAAAAGCATTGAATGCAACTTCTTAAGAAAGCAAGATTTACGTGTCTTCAAACCTATTTATAAAGAAAAAACAACAATTAACTTTGCACTAAACACAACAATTCAACAATTAACCTTGCCCCATTCGGATGTGTAATGCCAATAGCCTACTGGTTTCTGATGGGTCATGTTCTGAGTCAAAGTTGTGTAGGCTGCTGCCACTAATCTAGCCTACCACTGATGCTCCTGGTCCACCTAATATTGTTGTTGGTGCGGTGATCTCATGCTGCACAGCCTACAGAAGATGCCAACCTGCAGTCTCTGAAGCAAGGTGTTGCAGGTGTTGGAGGTGCTGCACGGCCAACAGAATCAAGAAAAACCCATTTAAAGTAGACAATAAAAGATGGTCAAACCTTGGTTCTACTAAAGGCTTAGCTACATAATGAGTTGCAAAATCAATATAACATTAAATACAGACTTAAGGAAGAGCATAAAAATATAAATGAACAAATGGAAATTGGAAATTTTGAGCTCTTACACAACACATTCAAAGAGAAACAATTATCTGAAACAAAAGAAATATATTCTAATAAAGCATAAAAATTCGAAGTGATCCAAACTCCTATTACTTGGCCAATTGTGTAACAGACTCAATTTCGTAATTTCAATTATCCAATTAATTATCCTTAATCTCCAATTAAAATATTTCTTAATTACCCGATTATCAAAATCGAACCGCCAAAATCCCTAAAACCTTACTATCATTTTCATATAGCCTAAATAAAATAGTTATTATTTATATTACAAGAATTGTTACATTTTAAAATCGCTTTACGATTTAATTAACGTCTAAGTTTTAAACTCGTTTTTCACAACAATTTGAAGTGATACATGTTTTTAATTTAAATACTATACTTAATTTATCAATGATTATTATGCAATTACTTTAAAGTAACTTTGCCCGATTGTCTCAATGAAAATTGTCGATTGTAGTTGGTAATAATCATTTTAATTATCAATCTTTCCTATGTTTATATCTAAAAATACTTTTATATTTTTTTTTATAGAAAATATTCACATTGAGGTAATTCTTTTTCATAGACGTCTTTACTGATAACTCAATGTTGACATATCTAATAAGATTTTCATAACATTAGTCTTCCGCAAATTCTTATTTCATGCGCACATAATACAATACATTGATATTCTAATATTTTCATTCATTTTATTATTGGTAGAATAATACTCCCTCCTATTCACACAAAAGGGGACATTTCTATTTTGGGTCAATTCACACAAAATGTCCTATTTCTATTTTTACTCTCACCTTTACAATTAATTTAATCGATTAAAATATCCAACTACCCTCACTTTTACTACTCCCAATACTCAACTACTACCTTTACAATTAATTTAATCAATTAAAATATCCCACCATTCCACTCTTAAAAATCATGCCCAACCCAAATGTCCCCTTTTGTGTGAATAGGAGGGAGTATAAAATTGCATTTATAAATTCGATAGTGTAACTCGGGGGACCGCGTGCTACGCACGCGGCCCCATAACTAGTATATATATATATATATATATATATATATATATATATATATATATATATATATATATATATATATATGTTGTGTGCTACGCACGCGGTCCCCCAAGTTACACTATTTAATTTTATAAAGTTATTTTATACAATAATTTTAACAAAAGTACAAATTAAAGTAATAGTATGTCGATGAATGGAGATATTAAATATCAATAAGACAAAGACCAAACACAACATCCAAAAAACTGAGTAAGATAATGCATTTCTAAGTAGCTTAGTTGCACGAACTGCGGGTGAACCAGTAGCACCAAGAGAATAAGGATCACATCAAAATTTTGTATTAAATGTAGAAAACCACCTACAACACAATATTAAATTTTAGTAAAGTGTTTGTATAGCCTCTAAATAGTAGGATCATCGAATTTAGTTCCTCCCCTGGAATTTCAATAGGATAGCATCATATCAGATGTAGAAATTGCAATTGTGCTCTTGTTCCTCAACCAATTCCATATTTAAGGAAGGATGAATATGTACACCAGCATATACATGACAATGACGATAAGTCACAAGATTGAAAGCATAATAGTGTGTCAATTATATCACATACAAAATAAAATTAAAAACAATGTCTTTGGCTGTATCTGGTAGAAATTACAACTGGAAAACCAGCAGCGAAAACGTTATATATATATATATATATAAAAAAAGCCACAATTCCAATGTTATTACAAAACTCAAATTCAAGCTAGTTAATGGTGCAATCTCTAAGTGAAGATAAAAAGGCATGGCAGTAGTTGAAAAAATTCAATAAATGCCAAATAATGCAAAGTTGCAAACTAATGAGATGTTTTAGGCCAAATCGAAACAACAATTCTTATAAATTTAAGGTTATCATTCCATGAACTCGAAATGTTTCCATACTTTTATGGAAAATTTGATTAAAAAAATACGAGCTTTCACGCACCTATCAACTTTTAAAGATTCGAACTTTAATTTCTTTTTTAAGGTTTGAACTTTACACCACAATCGCTTCTAAAGATTTAATTTACCTTTAACCGGATGAAATTCAAAAACATATTTCTTTGGACTATATTTGAGTTATTTCTTCACAAATATAGTGCCATCTTGTAGCTTACCAATTAGTTTCACTGGTGGAAGAAATAAACTACGAATTCTGGTTCTAATACTAATTGTGCTACTAAATATAGTGCCATCTTGTGGTACTAAATTGGGAGTGTGCTTGTTGGTTTCGGTTCCAATACTAATTGTGAAACATCAAGAACAAAATGTTGTTTCTAAAATTTAAAATGATAATTCTAAGTTATAATATGTTTATTCCTACAGCAACTACCTCGGTAGTCTACGACGAATGTCAGTCTATCAGTGCATGGAAATGCTTCACCTGATTCTTACTCAATAGTCATTAATGACCAAAGCACACTTAATTGATACCTCAATTCGGATTCACAAATTTTGTAGTGTGTAACTCATATATATACCAAAACGGTAAAGCTGTTAAATTGCTCAAGAATCAAGCCTATTCCTCAACCTCCCATGATAAGCTGTCTTATGGTCTTATTTAAGACTTCGGCTGACAAATATACTTGTGTCTTAAAAAAAGCAAGGTTTTCACACATCACCTTATCTGGATCAGAAATAACTGCATATGCCTCACCAATCATCACCTTAACAGATGACTCAACTCCCCAACATCAGAATTTGACCAAATTTGATATTGGACATTAGTCCTTTTTCTCAATAATTCACAACATAAAGCCTACTACATTTTCGATGGAGCCAAAGATTTAAAATTCTTTGATTTTAGATTATATTGGATTATACTTTAAATGGTAGGTTAAATCATGCACTTGTTATTTATGTGAAGTTGCTATCATAGATTAATAGGAGACCAATTTGTTTTTACAAGGGTATGTACAGTTGCGTACATCCGACCCCCAGCTGCTTGGTTGGGAGCTATTAATGACATGAAACTGCCATAATGGAAAGTTATTTTTCAATTTAGAAGGATGAAGAGAACTTGTAATATTATAACACTCAAAAAATGAGGTAGAAATTAGAGGAATCCCTCTCTTAGCTTGTTCTTCCATCTAATAGAGTCTTTGTTGCGCTTGTCTTAGATCATTAACAGAACCCTTTGAAAAAAAATGTTCCTGGATGATTGTGCTTTTCTTTTGCTTGCTTGTTTATAAGAGACACAAGCCTCTCAAGATTTTTGGCTCCCAATTCATAATTAAATTTGATTCTCTCCAATCAAATTCAAACAAGAATGAAGAATAATGAATGCTCTGACAATATATAAAGTGCAAGACAACAAAATTCTTGAGCGATTAAACTATAATAAGGATTCAAAATTATAGATCCAACATTAGCAAAACCAAAAACAGAGTAATAATTTTAGTCTAATTTTTCTCAATTCATAAAGCTAGCAAAACTACTCTGATGCAGAGTAAAGAGAAAAACACGAACAATCCCTCAATCGAACCACGATGGATTAATTACCGCCAGCACTCTGGTAAACATAGGTAAGACCGCACTTACAACAATTGAATCTCCATTTCAGAATATCATCTCAAATTATAAAAATAGGTATAGTCGATAAAAAGATTAGTTACATTGAAGGCATCATACCCATCACAGTTTTGCTCCTCGTAATAAGCACGAAACTTAACGCATTGATTCTTGACCCTATTTTCTCCAATACTGCAAAAAAATCAAGTCACCCACAAAATTAGGATAGTAGAAACTTCATATCTGTGAGCCAACAAGGTGCTATGAATAACAATTCAACCTCAAAATGAATCACCAAAACATCTCCATAGTTATTAACAAGAACCAATAGACCAAACAAAAATAATATCTGCGTATGATACTATGGTGTAGTTTTATATTTCACACATAAAAAAACATATCCCTTAGTTCAATTGAAGATCCAAAAGTGCTTCATATAATAGCAGATCAAACAGAAGACAAAAAACCCAAATCAAATAAATCGAACTCCTGAGCCTAAATAGCATAGAGATTACCTAAAGTTAATAGTCCATTTGCTGCTGCCAAGCAGAATGCACAACACTTTCTTGGCCTTTTCCCAAGAGCTTGACTACAGCCTAAAGTACTGGTCTTCTCACCATCAAAGTAGATAATAAATAAATAAATAAACAAGTTTCAAATCAAACAAGATCACACAGCTTTAGTTTTGTTTTGGGTTTACAAATGAAAAGCACAGGCCTTTAGACTTCAAAGAATCATCACTGCCAACAATTTTCAAATAATATAATGCCTCCAATTAATGTTAGATTACATGCAAATTAAACTTCCAATTGTTTTCAGCAATAATTGGTAAATACCAAAATTTGGTGCAAACAGAAGTGCGTAAACATCAACAAAAACATAGCAAAAACTTCAAAAAATTTGCTGCAAAGCCAAATAGAAACAACCCACTTCAAAAAACACTTCAAACCAAGATTTTCTCTCATCATAGCCTCTAAGCAAAAGAAATGAAGGTCCTAAATAACCAAATTTGTAAATCTTCAAATAAAATGACCCACCAAGGAAAAACCTAAAAAATAAATATAAACCCTAATTGACAAACCTGAGAAATTCTCAAATCAAATAACAAAATCATAAAATTAAAGTTAGAAAGAAAAAAAATCAAAAATGCAAACTAAAAGAACAAAATAAATAATCAAAATAAAGAAGAAAATACCAGTGATTAGAATTACAAAAAGGCAAACTAAAAGAGCAAAATAAATAATCAAAATAAAGAAGAAAATACCTGCATTGATTAGAATTACAAAAAGCCCATGTATAATTGTAGCAGAAACTGAAGAAGAAGGCGATAACGACGACTGCAACATGTTTCTTGATTTTCTTCAACAACAAAAATTATTATTTGTTACAGTATCACAGAAGGAAGAAATGAGTCAAGCAGCGGAGAAACGCAAATGAAATGAATAAACAGTAATTTCACTATTTATCAACAAAATGTGAATAGTATTGTTGGCTTAGAAACTTTTTATAGTTAGAGGATATCTTGACAAGTTTAAATCATGCTAATTCTCCTTAAGCAAACTCAGTTTCTTCCCAAAATTCATTCCACCACATTATCATTTGAAAATTAGGTATTAGGCGGTATGAAATTTATAAACATAAAACTTTTTTATGATCAAATTTTCATTAGTATGTGAATGACAGATATGTATCATGAAAGTTTACATTACAAATCATTCCCATTACCACAAGTTAGTAACGAAAACCAAATGGGTCGTAAACTAGAAATATTTTGTGAAAAATTAGTGTGAATTACATCGTTATTTGTATAATTGTTTTATTCTTTTTGGTTTTCTCGAGTCGAGTTCCCTTATAGTCACGAGTACGGAGTAAGATTGTTCATGCTTTACCTTGAGGTTGTTGTCTACTACTATATACACATCTTCAACCCTTATATCATTCTTTTGAAATATATTGACATTCTAATATTTCGATTTGTATTATAACTAATAAAACTGCATAAAATAACATTTTGAAATTCGATAGTGTAACAAGGGAGACCGCGTGCGTAGCACGCGACCCCACAACTAGTATATTGAAATATTTGTTACACTTATTAACCATTTTAATCTTTATATATTATACTATACTAGTATAGAAACTCGTGCAATGCACGAATTTGTTAGTGCAAAATATATATAAAAACAGTTTCAAATAATAATGTACTTCTTCCGTTCCATAATACTCGCTATATTTTCCATTTTGGGAAATTTCATATTACTTGCTACATTTCTTTTTTTAGTAAAAAACCAATTATACAAATTTTAGTAAAAAACCAATAATACAAATTTAGTAAAAAACCAATTATGATAATAATTGGTCACTGGAAATATAAAGTTTTGGTTGGAAATCTCATATAGATGTTTGCAATAGTTTAAGCATCCTATATTAAATATGAGTTTAGTTACATCTATTTACCGGTAAATTTAGAATAGTAGAATCCAATTCATTAATAAAAATATATTTTATTTGTCTATTAACGGTAGGTAGTTTATCTGGTGTCAAGTAAGTTTATTCCATAAAAATTGAAATATTATCAATTGTGATCACAAGCTATTAACATTTTTTTTACAGACAAGATATTAACAATTAGTACTGTAATAAATGGTACAATTGTCTGATATCAAAATTTATATAAATGTTATATGGGGTCTTCTAAAAAACAAACAAGAAAAAAATTGTTATATTATACCTCTATAAATAAAGTAAAAAAAGAACAATATAATATCATTATTCTTCACAAGGTCTCTTATTTCTCTGTTAGTGCTTCATAAGAAATCATAAACATCTAAATATTATCTATTATTTTGAAAGTGAATTAATAAAATAAACTTATAATCTATAAATTATTTCAATAAGTGATTCAAAAAAAAATAATATGGATTTTTTCTTATAAAAATCACGGGCCATATAAATTAGAACATGGCACTATAAAAGCAATGCGTGTCCCATATTATTTACTTTAAATTGTTAAGTTTATTGCTTAAATTTTTTTTCATTCTTAATTTATAGTGGTAAATATTGATCATTCTACAAGCAAATAAATATTATTTTATCTATATATATTATATTTACCAAATATCAGAATAATTCAAAGTAATTTTATTTATATGTAAGAGATCATTTATATATTTTTCGATTATCCGTGCTTGGCAGGAGATTCAAACTAGTAATTAAATATACGGGTATAACAAAATCGTTGCAATATAATCCTTAAACTAAATATTTTTGGCAACGACTCGAATTCAAAAAAAACGGGCATTTTTCTTTTTCATTCTCAAATAAGCCCAAGACCCCATTTCTTCTCAAAGTGAAACCTATTCTACACACCCACTTTCCTCACAAACCCACGGCCGGTAAAACCCGCACACCGGAGCGTCTGCGGCCTCTACACACCGGAACGCCACGCTGCAGCGATCAAAGCCACGCCACCGTTTAGCGCCCCTCAAACCCTCGACTGGTACTTTTTTTGCTTTTTTTATTTGAATTTCTGGGTTGATTCTCCCATTTATGAGAAATTGTTATTGACGATTTCGGGTTGATGCTCCAATTTCATCCGCCATTTGTTTGTCTTCGTTTTACCTGTCTAACTTTCGTGTTCTAGTTTTCTTATATTGTTAATGTGTTTATTTCAGATTTCATGTTTTTGCTTTTGGAATGAATTAATCTAATTTTCTTCTGTTGTTATTGAGTTTATTGCAGATTTGAGAAATTTTATATCTTTCTATGTTTAATTCTATATGCGTATAATTCTAATGTGATATTTATGAAGTGGGTATTTTTTATGTTTGATGTTAATTGGTTTTGGTAGTTTGTATTTTGTATCAATCTATTCTTTCTCTCTCTTTTAATTTAATTTTCTTGGATGTTGCCCACAAAAGCAATTATATTGCTTTGTTTTGCTTGAGAGTTTGCTTATTTTACCCCTTTTTTTTATGGAATTCAATAGTAAGTAAAATATGTTGCTCACTTTTTACCCTTTTCTTGGATGTGGCTCAGGGAAGCAATTATATTGCATTGGCTATTTTTAATGTCTGGAATCCATGGAGGTGTTATAATAGTTTATCACTCCCTTCATTCCAATTTCGTTTTGTTCCCTTATTCGGAAGAAAATCATGAAGTGGGTATTTCATAATGTTTTATTTTATTATTGTCAAAAGCACCTGATATTACATTTAAACTGCAACTCAATACTTTTGAGCTACAAACTGCTCTAATTTATCATTATTTTATCGCATTAGAAAAAAATGATGATTACTACCCTTCATGAGAGATTTGAAGTCTACAAAATGCAATTGAAGTCTACTGATACTTGTATTTGAAATGTGATGTTTTATCAAGAAAGTCATGTATAAGGTGGTTTTTACAATTTTTTTTGAAATATGGTTATTTTCAATTAGATTGTATTTTTTGATGAGATGGCTTCGTGCAAACATGAGTACGTTGAGTTGAATCTTGGCATGTCTTAGATTGATACAGGCTATGAAGCAATATTTCTTATTCGTTGAATTGGACAAATATTTGCACGTTTGTGATTTTAGTGTCCAGAAAGTAAATGAACTGTTGTGAATGTGGAAGAATTTTCACAAGGAACTGATTAAGACACCTTTGAATCTAGTATTTCCACTTTCCAGTGCTTTTCTGACAGAATGACATGTGACTGAAAATCCTGGGATTGTCAATATCATCCTTTATACCTATATGATGTGGCCTAAATATTTTCTCCTTTTGATTTTGTCATATCTATTGGGAAGAAAATCATGATTGTGATTGTTCTACTGATTTCAATTGTTGTGATTTCAAATTCAACATGAATAAGATGAAGAAAAGAGGTGAGGTGTTGGCTATTTTGTCGTAGTCTTTTTTTTGTTCATCTTAACCTAATTTTCTTTTTTGGATTCGTTCCTCATATTTTTGCGTTGTGTTTAGGGTTTTTGTGGCATTGATTCATCTAAGTTTGTTTTTTGTTTCTTTTATTCATCTATAAATGTTGATTTCTTCATTAGGGTTTATTGTATTTGATAGTTTTGGGTCTAATTCTCAATCTTTTGTAAAATGTGTGGGTGGAGTTGATTTAAGAGGAATGAAATGAATGGTCTAGAAGCTTATCAAGTAAGTCATAATGAGGTGAGGAATATATTCAACTAGCAACCTGTGTTTTTGTAATCAAAGCTTAAATTTCAATTAATTTACTTATGTGTTTTTGTAATAGAGGCTTGTTCAATATTCAACTAGGTTTTGCTCGGCAGAGAGTTTCAAGCAGTGTTAGAGGATAAAATAAGCGACAAATCTACATAAAAATTGCAAGATCTCCATCCATCTCAAGCTCAGGTGAGTAATACATTCAGCTAGCAATCTGTTAGTTGTTGGGTAAACTAAAATATGTGGTTAACTAAAATATGTTTGGTTGATAAATTTGAAGTCTTGGGTTCAAGATCATGCATACCAATTATAAACAAGTACTGTCTGCTGTTTTCTTAAGTTCCATAACTAGCTTCTTTTATAGGGTGTATATCAATTATAAAGTAATTAGGAATGACATTGTTGTTGAAATTTTATAGTTGAATTAATGGGTAATAATACAAACGAGTTTATGTGGCTTGATGGCTTGTTGTGCATACAGTCTATGAGATTCTTGCATTTGCATACATTTTTTAATACCAAGAAAAGGGCTTTTTTTTATTTCAATGGAGTATGACATATGGTTACAGAGATTGTTTTAACTTTCCAGTTTTGCTAGCTAAATTTCACATATAATAGCTTGGTAACAAGATACATACATTCATAAAGACCATGACAATCGGATCAAAAATTGGAAACAATGAACTCATCGGCTTCTTTTTGTGATTTTGATCTGTTTTAAACGTTGATTTTATTATTATTATTATTTATTATTTATGTTCAAATTATTATGTTCAAATTATTTATTATAAATTTATTATTATTATTATTATTATTATTATTATTATTATTATTATTATTATTATTATTATTATTATTATTGCACCGTATTTGGAGTCAAGGATCCTCCTAACACAGTGATGAATCAAATCCAAGAAGTCTTGATACAATCTTGGATGCAAAGAACCAGATATGATCAGTGCAATGCCTGATCTTGATGCAAAACCCTTCTAGCTTCACTCACTAGTTAGGCCCAACACCCCTCACTTCTAGATTGGCTTCACTCACCAAACCTCCGTGGGATCTTGCTTTGATTCTTGAATGCTTCACTCACACACAAGACTCAAAGTGATGGAACTAAACCCTCTTAATTCCCTAAAACACTTCTTGATGAAATGAAGAACTTTTTATTAAAAATCAGAATAATCCCATATTACAAGCTAATGAGCCCTTTATATAGAGTCTCATATCTAAGATGACAACTACATGGGTTTAACAACCCTTACATCTATTAAGAGACACGTGCCAAGTCATGTGCACTTTAATTAAAGCAAAATAGAACCAAAATCAAACAATGTTGCTGTCAGACTTTTTGTGCGACCAGGTGACCTTGTGCCCATTCTCTAGCTGTCTTCCCATGCTTGAAAATGGACTCCCAATGGCTTGATGGAAAGATCCTAGTGCCAAGATTCCATTTCTATCTTCCAAGTTCCATAAGTCCTCAAGATCTGTCTTGAACAACTCCCTCAAGGTAGGCTGGTCAATGGTTTCTGATTTCAGCTGCTGGTCATGTTTTTCTATCAACTGGGTGACCTTCAGCCCTTCTTCTTGGTGTCTCGTATTGATTGTAAGGATCCACTTTTGGTCTTGATAGGAAGGCCCATGTACAGAGATGCCACTTCCATCCTTCATGACCTCCCAACACAAGTATCACCTATTGCACCAAGATTGGGTCCTTCGGACTCCACATCTTGCACACAATCAGCCTTGGTAATGAGAAAAGGATTGTGTGCCTTCCAGACACACAAATTAGCACGCAAATCAGTCCAAGAAACCTCTTCTTGGCTTCAAACAGTCCTTCAATCTTTCCTTCAGTTTTGGATCATCAATGGGGTGAATTCCACACGTTTTCCTTGGAGTTTCACTCAAGGATTGGAAAGATGACACTCCAAGTTGTTTCACAACTCAGAAAAATGTGAGTGCTTCACACTCGTGGACAAAGGCTGATTTAAGACACTCACTCACACACAAGGGAATAAGAAGAGAGAATTTCTGAAAAATGCAATGAATTTTATTCAATATCAAATCTAATCAAAATGTAATGTCCCCCTTTATTTACATGAGAGGCATCTATTTATAGGCCTAACAATAAGGGAGAGA
>JPXE02000238.1:0-11116 GCA_000753965.2 Amaranthus hypochondriacus | reverse complement strand
TTCAATCCAAGAACGTGACTTAACATATGCCTATGAGGAGGATGCATCTCAATTGCACCAAGAAGAATACCTTAGGGCCAGCCAAAACAGCACACAAAATCAAAGAAAGGCTCAAACAGCCCAGCAGCCAACCTTGCGAACGGGCTACCTTGCAACTACGTGGAGCCTCCACTTATGCACAATGAACTAGATAAGGGTTGAACACTGATCTCTACACATGGTCCAAGCCATCCAAGCCCAAGAATCATGTTGGTGGTGCACAAAGATGGCTAGAACACGTGCACAAGTGGTGGCCCGGTCAACACGACATTCTGACAGCACACCAGCAAAAACATTGCTGCCCAAGCGACCTTTAGCGAATTGAAAATAAGGGGAGGAATCGTTTTATTGATCGATTAATGTTAGGGTGCATTGCAAGCTACAAATAGGAGCATCAAGCATAGGAAAAGACGGAAGATATAAGCCAATAATGAAGACCAAACAACCATGTCGCACGGAAGAGCTGCTGCGTTTTTTTTTTTATTCTGATTTCTGTTTTTTTTGAAGATCACGTGTATTAAGCGTGGGTTTTTAAATGTGCAACGTCTCTCCCTTATTGTTAGGCCTATAAATAGATGCCCTCTCATGTAAATAAAGGGGACATTACATTTTGATTAGATTTGATATTGAATAAAATTCATTGCATTTTTCAGAAATTCTCTCTTCTTATTCCCTTGTGTGTGAGTGAGTGTCTTAAATCAGCCTTTGTCCACGAGTGTGAAGCACTCACATTTTTCTGAGTTGTGAAACAACTTGGAGTGTCATCTTTCCAATCCTTGAGTGAAACTCCAAGGAAAACGTGTGGAATTCACCCCATTGATGATCCAAAACTGAAGGAAAGATTGAAGGACTGTTTGAAGCCAAGAAGAGGTTTCTTGGACTGATTTGCGTGCTAATTTGTGTGTCTGGAAGGCACACAATCCTTTTCTCATTACCAAGGCTGCTGATTGTGTGCAAGATGTGGAGTCCGAAGGACCCAATCTTGGTGCAATAGGTGATACTTGTGTTTGGGAGGTCATGAAGGATGGAAGTGGCATCTCTGTACATGGGCCTTCCTATCAAGACCAAAAGTGGATCCTTACAATCAATACGAGACACCAAGAAGAAGGGCTGAAGGTCACCCAGTTGATAGAAAAAACATGACCAGCAGCTGAAATCAGAAACCATTGACCAGCCTACCTTGAGGGAGTTGTTCAAGACAGATCTTGAGGACTTATGGAACTTGGAAGATAGAAATGGAATCTTGGCACTAGGATCTTTCCATCAAGCCATTGGGAGTCCATTTTCAAGCATGGGAAGACAGCTAGAGAATGGGCACAAGGTCACCTGGTCGCACAAAAAGTCTGACAGCAACATTGTTTGATTTTGGTTCTATTTTGCTTTAATTAAAGTGCACATGACTTGGCACGTGTCTCTTAATAGATGTAAGGGTTGTTAAACCCATGTAGTTGTCATCTTAGATATGAGACTCTATATAAAGGGCTCATTAGCTTGTAATATGGGATTATTCTGATTTTTAATAAAAAGTTCTTCATTTCATCAAGAAGTGTTTTAGGGAATTAAAGGGGTTTAATTCCATCACTTTGAGTCTTGTGTGTGAGTGAAGCATTCAAGAATCAAAGCAAGATCCCACGGAGGTTTGGTGAGTGAAGCCAATCTAGAAGTGAGGGTGTTGGGCCTAACTAGTGAGTGAAGCTAGAAGGGTTTTGCATCAAGATCAGGCATTGCACTGATCATATCTGGTTCTTTGCATCCAAGATTGTATCAAGACTTCTTGGATTTGATTCATCACTGTGTTAGGAGGATCCTTGACTCCAAATACGGTGCAAATAATAATAATAATAATAATAATAATAATAATAATAATAATAATAATAATAATAATAATAAATTTATAATAAATAATTTGAACATAATAATTTGAACATAAATAATAAATAATAATAATAATAATAAAAATCAACGTTTAAAACAGATCAAAATCACAAAAAGAAGCCGATGAGTTCATTGTTTCCAATTTTTGATCCGATTGTCATGGTCTTTATGAATGTATGTATCTTGTTACCAAGCTATTATATGTGAAATTTAGCTAGCAAAACTGAAAGTTAAAACAATCTCTGTAACCATATGTCATACTCCATTGAAATAAAAAAAAGCCCTTTTCTTGGTATTAAAAAATGTATGCAAATGCAAGAATCTCATAGACTGTATGCACAACAAGCCATCAAGCCACATAAACTCGTTTGTATTATTACCCATTAATTCAACTATAAAATTTCAACAACAATGTCATTCCTAATTACTTTATAATTGATATACACCCTATAAAAGAAGCTAGTTATGGAACTTAAGAAAACAGCAGACAGTACTTGTTTATAATTGGTATGCATGATCTTGAACCCAAGACTTCAAATTTATCAACCAAACATATTTTAGTTAACCACATATTTTAGTTTACCCAACAACTAACAGATTGCTAGCTGAATGTATTACTCACCTGAGCTTGAGATGGATGGAGATCTTGCAATTTTTATGTAGATTTGTCGCTTATTTTATCCTCTAACACTGCTTGAAACTCTCTGCCGAGCAAAACCTAGCTGAATATTGAACAAGCCTCTATTACAAAAACACATAAGTAAATTAATTGAAATTTAAGCTTTGATTACAAAAACACAGGTTGCTAGTTGAATATATTCCTCACCTCATTATGACTTACTTGATAAGCTTCTAGACCATTCATTTCATTCCTCTTAAATCAACTCCACCCACACATTTTACAAAAGATTGAGAATTAGACCAAAAACTATCAAATACAATAAACCCTAATGAAGAAATCAACATTTATAGATGAATAAAAGAAACAAAAAACAAACTTAGATGAATCAATGCCACAAAAACCCTAAACACAACGCAAAAATATGAGGAACGAATCCAAAAAAAAAATTAGGTTAAGATGAACAAAAAAAAGACTACGACAAAATAGCCAACACCTCACCTCTTTTCTTCATCTTATTCATGTTGAATTTGAAATCACAACAATTGAAATCAGTAGAACAATCACAATCATGATTTTCTTCCAATAGATATGACAAAATCAAAAGGAGAAAATATTTAGGCCACATCATATAGGTATAAAGGATGATATTGACAATCCCAGGATTTTCAGTCACATGTCATTCTGTCAGAAAGCACTGGAAAGTGGAAATACTAGATTCAAAGGTGTCTTAATCAGTTCCTTGTGAAAATTCTTCCACATTCACAACAGTTCATTTACTTTCTGGACACTAAAATCACAAACGTGCAAATATTTGTCCAATTCAACGAATAAGAAATATTGCTTCATAGCCTGTATCAATCTAAGACATGCCAAGATTCAACTCAACGTACTCATGTTTGCACGAAGCCATCTCATCAAAAAAATACAATCTAATTGAAAATAACCATATTTCAAAAAAAATTGTAAAAACCACCTTATACATGACTTTCTTGATAAAACATCACATTTCAAATACAAGTATCAGTAGACTTCAATTGCATTTTGTAGACTTCAAATCTCTCATGAAGGGTAGTAATCATCATTTTTTTCTAATGCGATAAAATAATGATAAATTAGAGCAGTTTGTAGTTCAAAAGTATTGAGTTGCAGTTTAAATGTAATATCAGGTGCTTTTGACAATAATAAAATAAAACATTATGAAATACCCACTTCATGATTTTCTTCCGAATAAGGGAACAAAACGAAATTGGAATGAAGGGAGTGATAAACTATATATAACACCTCCATGGATTCCAGACATTAAAAATAGCCAATGCAATATAATTGCTTCCCTGAGCCACATCCAAGAAAAGGGTAAAAAGTGGGCAACATATTTTACTTACTATTGAATTCCATAAAAAAAAGGGGTAAAATAAGCAAACTCTCAAGCAAAACAAAGCAATATAATTGCTTTTTGGGCAACATCCAAGAAAATTAAATTAAAAGAGAGAGAAAGAATAGATTGATACAAAATACAAACTACCAAAACCAATTAACATCAAACATAAAAAATAACCCACTTCATGAATATCACATTAGAATTATACGCATATAGAATTAAACATAGAAAGATATAAAATTCTCAAATCTGCAATAAACTCAATAACAACAGAAGAAAATTAGATTAATTCATTCCAAAAGCAAAAACATGAAATCTGAAATAAACACATTAACAATATAAGAAAACTAGAACACGAAAGTTAGACAGGTAAAACGAAGACAAACAAATGGCGGATGAAATTGGAGCATCAACCCCGAAATCGTCAATAACAATTTCTCATAAATGGGAGAATCAACCCAGAAATTCAAATAAAAAAAGCAAAAAAAGTACCAGTCGAGGGTTTGAGGGGCGCTAAACGGTGGCGTGGCTTTGATCGCTGCAGCGTGGCGTTCCGGTGTGTAGAGGCCGCAGACGCTCCGGTGTGCGGGTTTTACCGGCCGTGGGTTTGTGAGGAAAGTGGGTGTGTAGAATAGGTTTCACTTTGAGAGGAAATGGGGTCTTGGGCTTATTTGGGAGGGAAATGAAAAAGAAAGGAAAAATTGCCAGGAATAATACGACCTTTCATTCACTTTCCACGAATAATACGACCTTTCAATTAACCACTAATAATACGACCTTTCACAAAAATTTTCCAGTGGTATACCCTACCTGTTTCTAACCTATTCAGCCGGTCAGAATATAACCGTTAGTCCCTTCTCCCTTATTTTGCTGCTTCAAGATTCTTCCTCACCCATTCACCTCCATTGTTAGCTTCCTCACTTCCTCCATTGTTATGCTTAATTTTTTTAATTACTTCCACTAATCTTCCCCTTCTCTTAATATGTTTTCCCCTTCATCATCATCATCTCAATCTAGAACTTCAATTGCAAATGGAATTCCTATATGTAGTCATGGTGTTCATGCTAAATTACAAGTTGTAAAAAAAGGAGTAAGAGTTGGTGAGAGATTTTTATGGTTGTGCATTTTGGCCTGTAAGTATATATTAGTGAGTAATTTTAATTTAATTTATGTTAATTTTAAATTTATTTATTAATTAGGGTTCATGATTTAATTCAATTTGTAGGCACAAGATTGTAAATTTTTTAAGTGGGAGAAAGATGTAGAGTATTCAAGTGGAATTTCTTCTTGTTTGGAAGAAGAGAAGGCTATGTTGATTGAGAAAATAAAGAAATTGAAGCCCAAGAATTCAAAGTTGAAAAAAAGTGAAGCATTGTTGCAATTAAAGGTTGTTAAACATGTAAATGCACAAAAAGCACTAAGTTTTGTGCTTGTTGCATCATGGGTTTTATTTGGATTGTTCTTATTTATGTTAAGCTAAGTATAAGAATTAGCTGAAATGTATTAATGGAAATGTATTAGTCGAAATGTATGATCATTAAAAATAGTAGTACTAAATTAACTTCCAAATTACAAAAGTATTAAACTTACTTTCAAGCATTCCTTACAAAAGTACTACATTTAGTTCCTAAATACACATTCAAAAGTACTTAACTTACATCGCAATTACAAATTCATAAGTACTAAACTTAGTTCCAAAACACAAAAGTACTTAACTTACTACAATTACTTCCTAAATACATAATGCGACATCAATGTTTGTGTCGTCGATGCTTGAGTTGATAAGATTTCAGACGGGTCTTTGACTTTCCCGTAGTAGTAGTGACACCACTCCTTCCACTTGTACTACTTTTACCTCCTCTACTGCCTTTTCCAGTTCTAATGGTCCGGTTGCCTTTACCCAAAGAACTTGGTTGTGCAGACAAGTTGTGATGGGATGAAACGGTTGTAGTGGTGGCAACGTCAACAACCTTTTTTGGTCTTCCTCTACTTCTCTTAGCTGGAGGTGGTTGCTCAATTGCTTTACCCTTTTCGGAACACTTTCTCTTGTTATGCCCAACCTTGTTGCAAATGGAACATGTCATTTGAATGCCGTGTCGTGAGAGTTTTCCGGGCTTTTTAGGATCTTCATGCGGACCCTTGATTCGGTTTTTCCTTGGTCTCCCAGGACCAATCTTGATTGGAGGAGGATCAATCGGATTGTCAATTTTAGGCCAATGCCTCTCGCCAATACAAGGATTGATGTTTCCTTCATAAGCTCTCAAATAAGCATCCCTCGTATAGCATTTATCAACGTATGTTTCAACTTCCTTACGCAAGTAATAAATAGCCGCAACTCCATGACAACATGGAATCCCTCGTAAATCCCATTTCCTACATGTGCAAGTCTTTTTTTCAATGTCAACCTCTAAAATATCCATATAATGAGATACTTGAAAGCGCGTTGATGTTGATGGAATGACAGTGCACTTAGCGGCTTCTTCCTTCTCTCCGTCTAACATTTTTTGAATCTTTGGGCATAACAAACCCGTCCATTTACCCAAAGCCTCTTCCCTTTTATTAGCCCTCCTTTTCATGAGCATTGATCTAATTTCTTCAAGCATATCAATCAAGTGACGTGATCGTGCGTTCATGATGTAGTTGTTGAAAGTTTCGGCCATATTGCTCAAAATAACGTCACACTTGCCTTCTAGCTTGACAAAAGATCTACAAAACAATTGAGGTCCATAATTCTTGAATGCGTCAACAGCAGCTGAATTTACTTCCTCCATCTCATTAATCCCTTCTTCGAAATCAGCTAGGTTGTAAGCTTTGGCACATCTCCAAAACAATAATTTCATCTCTTCCCCTTTGAACGTCTTGTTCCAATTTGCATATATGTGCCTAGCACAATGCCTATGCTCTGCTTTTGGAAGCTCTTGTTGGACGCCCTCAAAATGCTCTGTGTATAATCAAAACATAATATTCCAGTAGCATAATAAACCAGTACACAGTAGACAGTAGCATAAGCATATAAACCATTATACAAAACATAAGCAGCCACTATCCTAATATTCCAGTAGCATTATCCTAATATTCCAGCATTATAGACAGTAGCACACAGAAGCAACTATCCTAATATTCCAGCATTATAGACAGTAGCACACAGAAGCAACTATCCTAATATTCCAGCACACAGAAGCATTATTCCCAGTAGACAAACAGAGCATTATTCCCAGCACAGTAGACAAAACAGAAGCATAATAAATCAACACAAATATTCCAATAGCATAATAAATCAGCACAATAACATAATATTCCAGTAGCATATAAATCAGCACAATAACATAATATTCCAGTAGCATATAAATCAGCACAATAGCATAATAAATCAGCATAAACCAGTAGACAGTACACGTACCGGGTGTTCGTCTGAAATCATTACCCAATCTTTTCCATTGTCATGAGGCACACATTTCTTCAGCTCAGAAATGAACCATTGCCATGATTCATTGTTCTCTCCCTCAACAACAGCCCAAGCCAATGGATACATTTGCTCGTTAGGGTCTCTTCCAACTGCACTTAAGAGCATCCCTCCCAAGAATGTTTTTATAAAACAACCATCAATGCACAAAATCTTCTTACACCCATTTACCCAACCATCCTTCACCCCTTCAAAGCAAACAAAGATCCTCTTAAATGTTGGGGGATTTGTGCTTGAATCAGTGTCAACACTAAAGTGGCTATTAGGGTTACATTGTTCTAAAACCCAACATAGCTCATGAGCTTACAATAATGTTGTTTCATGGAACCATGTAATCTCCTATGTGCAGCATACTTTGTCTTGTATGCAAGTCCCCTACTAATGATAATTCGAAACTCTTTCCTAACAATATCAACTATCTCTGCAGAAGGTATGTGTGGTCTTGCCTTGAATAAATCAAGTAACTGATCCGCACACCAAGAAGACCTAAATTGACGATTGGAGTCCATGTTTCTTTGGCAAGTATGTTCACCTACAACTTTCTTGACAATAAAGGAAGCTTGTTTTTTATCCCAACTAGCGTAGAGCCTAAAAGGACATCCTTCAATACACCTTACACCAAGCTTATTCAACTTAGACTTATCACTCAAACAAAACTTGACATTTCTTCCTTGATGAACCGCATATTTTCTCACTACTTCCTTAAATTCAAGTGGGGTGCTAAAGACTAGACCAACAACCCATTTGAATCTACGAAAATCAGTCCTACCATGAACTCCAGTAACATCATCAGCTTCATCATCACTATTTTCGTACTCAGAAAAAACATCGTTGTTACTACACTCGCCTAATTTCAAAACAGAATCACCCACTTGCTCTGGTTCTTCTAAAGACAAATCTTCACTTGCACAAGTTCCTCTGAAATTTCTTGTTCATCTTCATCATCATGTGAAAGCTCATAATCAAGATCTAGTGAATCATCCTCCTCAGATACATCTTCTTCACTTAACTTAGCACTAATAACATTATCCAGCTCATCTTCAGCAAATTCATCTTCAAGTTTGTCAAACTCTAGCTCATCACCAACTAGATCTAATTTTGAAGAAAGGTTTTTGGTTTGAAGGGGTGTATACTGATTTTCAACATCCACATAAATGTCACTTGGAGGGTTGTTTGTTTTTGTAGTGATAATGTGGGGACATCAGATTCTTTGGTCTTAGATGCTCTTTTAGGGGTCAACTTTTTCCTATTCCCAATAGTTGACCATACTTTACTACTTTTACTAACACTTAGTGCTTCTTGTGTCATCAACAACCCATCATCTTTACCATTCACTACATATACGGGTAAGGCTCTATTTTCAACAGCTAACTTAGACAATTCCACAGCACTAGCATCATCAATGACCTTCTTTAACCCATCCGCAAAACTATTAGCATTAGGTAGATGATACCAAAGAGAAAAGTCATATTTTACCCCAACATCCTCTTTTACAATTCCTACTAACTCAAAATATGACATCTTATCTGGGTCTACTGAAATGGTTTTGCACATACCACTCAAATACTCAAAACCCACCCCTCTTTTTTTGAATGACCCACCATACCAAAACTTCAATGTAATAAAATCAAAATTGGCCTAAAAACAATCAAAAACACAATATTACAAAGAATTTCGAGTAAAAAACAACAATTAATCATAAAAGAGAATAATCAATTTTCGAATTTCATGAACCCTAATTTTCGGGTATTTGCAAAATCAGATGAAAAATTATCAAATTGGGAAGAATAAACTAACCATTATAGAAGAATCTTGGATCACTAGGTGTTTTCACTTGAAATTCCAGGTTGTTTGAGGGACGGAGCTCTTCAATGGCGTGAGAATGGTGTACTGGGTTCTTGATGTTTTGAGAAGAAAGAGAGGAGAGAGAAGAAAGAATGAAAATGACTCTTTCAGGAACTATTAGATGTTGTTTGGTCAAAAATTTAATTCCAACCGGTAAATGGTAATTTCGTATACCACTAGAAAATTTTTGTGAAAGGTCGTATTATTAGTGGTTAATTGAAAGGTCGTATTATTCGTGGAAAATGAATGAAAGGTCGTATTATTCCTGGCAATTTTTCCAAAAAGAAAAATGCCCGTTTTTTTTGAATTCGAGTCGTTGCCAAAAATATTTAGTTTAAGGATTATATTGCAACGATTTTGTTATACCCGTATATTTAATTACTAGTTTGAATCTCCTGCCAAGCACGGATAATCGAAAAATATATAAATGATCTCTTACATATAAATAAAATTACTTTGAATTATTCTGATATTTGGTAAATATAATATATATAGATAAAATAATATTTTATGTGTGAGAGAAAATTAAATAGTCTTTGGCCATTAATTATTTCAAATATTAAAACTCTAAAAATTTTAGGCTTGAATAATTTCAAATGAACTTGTAGAATGATCAATATTTACCACTATAAATTAAGAATGAAAAAAAAATTTAAGCAATAAACTTAACAATTTAAAGTAAATAATATGGGACACGCATTGCTTTTATAGTGCCATGTTCTAATTTATATGGCCGTGATTTTTTATAAGAAAAATCCATATTATTTTTTTTTGAATCACTTATTGAAATAATTTATAGATTATAAGTTTATTTTATTAATTCACTTTCAAAATAATAGATAATATTTAGATGTTATGATTTCTTATGAAGCACTAACAGAGAAATAAGAGACCTTGTGAAGAATAATGATATTATATTGTTCTTTTTTTACTTTATTTATAGAGGTGTAATATAACAATTTTTTCTTGTTTGTTTTTTAGAAGACCCCATATAACATTATATAAATTTTGATATCAGACAATTGTACCATTTATTACAGTACTAATTGTTAATATCTTGTCTGTAAAAAAAATGTTAATAGCTTGTGATCACAATTGATAATATTTCAATTTTTATGGAATAAACTTACTTGACACCAGATAAACTACCTACCTTTAATAGACAAATAAAATATATTTTTATTAATGAATTGGATTCTACTATTCTAAATTTACCGGTAAATAGATGTAACTAAACTCATATTTAATATAGGATGCTTAAACTATTGCAAACATCTATATGAGATTTCCAACCAAAACTTTATATTTCCAGTGACCAATTATATCATAATTGGTTTTTTACTAAATTTGTATTATTGGTTTTTACTAAAATTTGTATAATTGGTTTTTTACTAAAAAAGAAATGTAGCAAGTAATATGAAATTTCCAAAATGGAAATATAGCGAGTATTATGGAACGGAAGAAGTACATTATTATTTGAAACTGTTTTATATATATTTTTGCACTAACAAATTCGTGCATTGCACGAGTTTCTATACTAGTATAGTATAATATATAAAGATTAAAATGGTTAATAAGTGTAACAAATATTTCAATATACTAGTTGTGGGGCGGTGTCGCGTGCTACGCACGCGGTCTCCCTTGTTACACTATCGAATTCAAAATTATTTTATGCAGTTTTATTAGTTATAATAAAATCGAAAATATTAGAATGTCAATATATTTCAAAAGAATGATATAAGGGTTGAAGATGTGTATATAGTAGTAGACAACAACCTCAAGGTAAAGCATGAACAATCTTACTCTCGTACTCGTGACTATAAGGGAACTCGACTCGAGAAAACCAAAAGAATAAAACAATTATACAAATAACGATGTAATTCACACTAATTTT